>JAPFRF010000198.1:0-67486 GCA_029282475.1 Phrynocephalus forsythii | reverse complement strand
TGAGCTGTGGCCTCTTCCAGCAAGGCTGTTCTTATGTTCTTATATAAAGGAGGGAAATCAAAGAATTAAGATACAAATAACCAGGGAAGAGGTTCTTGCATGTCTTGTTAAATAAACTAAATGCTAACAAATCACCAAGACCAGATGACATCCACCCACGAGTTCTCAAGGAACTTAAAGATGAAATTGCTGAGGTCCTAGACAAAATACATAATCTTTCTCTCAAATAAGTAGTTGTGCCGGGTGACTGGAAGCTAGCGAAGGTAACACCAATCTTCAAAAAAGGATCCAGAGGTGATCCAGAAATTAGCGACTGGTCAGTTTGACATGCATCCCAGGTAAAGTTATGGAAACGATCCACATAGAAGAGAAAGTGCTGCTGAAGGAGAGCCAACATGGCTTCTGCAAGGGCAACCCATGCCTCACTAATCTGTTGGAATTATTTGAGAGTGTCAACAAGCATGCAGATAAGGGAGATCCAGTTGACATTTTTAATCTGGACTTTCAGAAGGCTTTTGATAAGGTCCCACACCAAAAGCTCTTGAATAAACACCAACAATGGAATAAAGGGACAGGTCTTGACCTGGATCAGCAACTGTCATGGGACAAGAAACAGAGGGTAGCACTAAATGATGTCAATATATTTACGCAATACAATTTGTATATGTATGTTAAAATTTTATATTGTAACTCTATAACCTGATCAAGTACGTCTGTGAAGAGTTTCAATGTAATTGTCAATATGTAATGCAGGGTTATGGGCCCAGGGAAATTAATCTCAGAGGAAATTAGTAGCAGAGGAAATAATAACTGAGGACTGATATATATATATATATATATATATATATATATATATATATATATATATATATATATATATATATATATATATATATATATATATATATATATATATATATATATATATATATATATATATATATATATATGTTAGGTGGATTCGGGTTTCTTCCCGTGTAGAAATCTGGTTGTTTTGGCGACGTTTTCGACGAGGTCTCACTCGTCATCTTCAGGCTGGTGTTCTGGCTTCTTTCTTCTTGAAGCAAAGCGTGATCTCAGTTGAAGTCCTTCTATAAATACTGCTGGGGGGGTGTGGTTTGCTTGCTCTGTTGCTGAATGTAGGTTCGTTTGTTCTTTTGTGATCTGCTGTGTGGCTGAGGCGATCGTTAAGGGATTAACTGCTGGTGGGTTAGATGGCTGTTTAGAGACATCCTGTGTGGGTGAGGTGCTGGATGTGTGTCTATCAGCCTTTTGTTTCTTAACGACCTTGGTGATGGGCGTTCTGGCAGCATCCTGGGCTTTGGTGGAGTGGGGTCCTGTGTCTTGTGAATTCATTTTGGTCTGGCTACGTGTCTGTGGTCTCCCAATGTTTTTTTGGTGTGTGTAAGTGTGCTCCATGTGGTGACTGGAGTGGGGTGTAGCGGTAGATGGTGCAGTCGTGGTTTTGTTATTGGATGGTGGTTTCGTTTCATCTGTGGGAAGGGTCTGGGTTTGTGTTTGGTGTGGATGGAAGGTGGTGGCATCTTGTGTCCTTTTGGACCTGGTGTCAGTCTTTGTGACAGAGGCTCGTCTGTTGACCAGGGCTAGTTTCCAGATGTCAGGCAAGCGGGAGGTGTCATCACGTTTATTCATGTTGTTTGGGTGTTTCTCTATTTCAATGGCTTCCATGATTATTCGACTGTTGAAGTGTTCAGCTAGAAAACCAAGGAATCTACGAAATACCATGCAAAGTCTGCCCAGCCACATACATCGGACAGACAAACAGGAGAATAAGCGCACGCATCGCAGAACACAAGAACGCAGTCAAAAAAGAAGAAAAATCTTCCTCTCTCTTCCAGCACATAAAAACAACAGGTCATGAAATTGATTTTGAAAGAACCAAACTCATCTCCAAAACTGAACACTTCAACAGTCGAATAATCATGGAAGCCATTGAAATAGAGAAACACCCAAACAACATGAATAAACGTGATGACACCTCCCGCTTGCCTGACATCTGGAAACTAGCCCTGGTCAACAGACGAGCCTCTGTCACAAAGACTGACACCAGGTCCAAAAGGACACAAGATGCCACCACCTTCCATCCACACCAAACACAAACCCAGACCCTTCCCACAGATGAAACGAAACCACCATCAAATAACAAAACCACGACTGCACCATCTACTGCTACACCCCACTCCAGTCACCACATGGAGCACACTTACACACGCCAAAAAAACATTGGGAGACCACAGACACGTAGCCAGACCAAAATGAATTCACAAGACACAGGACCCCACTCCACCAAAGCCCAGGATGCTGCCAGAACGCCCATCACCAAGGTCGTTAAGAAACAAAAGGCTGATAGACACACATCCAGCACCTCACCCACACAGGATGTCTCTAAACAGCCATCTAACCCACCAGCAGTTAATCCCTTAACAATCGCCTCAGCCACACAGCAGATCACAAAAGAACAAACGAACCTACAATCAGCAACAGAGCAAGCAAACCACACACCCCAGCAGTATTTATAGAAGGACTTCAACTGAGATCACGCTTTGCTTCAAGAAGAAAGAAGCCAGAACACCAGCCTGAAGATGACGAGTGAGACCTCGTCGAAACGTCGCCAAAACAACCATATTTCTACACGGGAAGAAACCCGAATCCACCCTAACATGCATACCTATACCCGTGAAAATCTACGAAAACATATATATATATATATATATATATATATATATATATATATATATATATATATATATATATATATATATTTTGCCTGAATGTCTAAAGAATACCATTAATGCCCAAGTGACCTCCCAGCTGGACTACTGTAATGAACTCTATGTGGAAAGTGTAATACCAGTGGAAAGTCTCAGGAAACCTCAGTGGATCCAGAACATAGCGGCCAGATTACTGACTTGGGTGAGGTACAGAGACCACATTACATCCCTATTAAAGCAGCTGCACTGGCTGTCAATCAGCTATTGGGCACAATTCAAGGTGCTGACCTTAACCTACATAGTACAGTATGAACTGGCTCAGGTGCTTAGATGATGGGTGCTATATTTCATCAGGAGAAGCCTTTCTCTCCATTCCACCACCTTCACAGGTGTGTCAAAGAACAACACATAAAAGGACTGCCTCTGTTGCTGCTCCCAGACTTTGGAACTCCCTCCTGCTGGAGGCCAGGACTGCCCCATCTCTGCTGTCTTTCAAGCTGTCCCTGAATGAGGAACTACTTACTATGTGACTTTTATATGGTTTACCATACATTATTGCATTGACTGATTTCATAACAACAGTGATTTCCATGCTAGTTTCCACCCCTCATAATGGATTTTTCTTTCTTTTTGTGTGCTCTTTGTAGCTTTAATGTTTACATTTTAATGTTCTAAGTTGCCTCTCCTTATTCCCTGTTCTTAATTTGGATATGTCTTAAATATTCTGGGCTGTATATTGTCCCTCATTATTGTAAACGACCTTGGGTTCTTTTCCAAAGAGAAAGGTGGGGTTAAAATATTCTAAAATACATAAATAAATAAAGGCTAGGCAGCATGGAATGGAGCTGTAAGGAACTGTAAGTAAAAAAGCTCAAACGTCAGAGTCTGAATGTGAAAATGATACTAACCTGCCAGTACCAATAGGTTCCACAATGCAGCAACAAGCAAGTAATCCATTATTATTTCTTAGCTACTCTAAAAAGTTTTCATGGTCATTTAAAATTGAGATGTTTTTGCGTAAAGAGACTCTTAATCATAAATCCACCAGCAAAAATGTCTGAGGAGGATTTGGCCAAAGATGAAAAGCCATTGGCAAGCATTATTATGTGCTTAGATGACTCACAGTTTAATTATGCAAGAGGCAAAAGCAAAAGTAGTGATTGCTGGAATGCTTTAAGTCTGTATATGTTTGTCAGACAGCAGGGTCAAAATGTCTTTTAACACTTATTGATTTGTTCCTGGGCAATGTATGACTGAATACTTAAAGATTTTTCTGAGCCTTTTCTTCAGTTGCAGGAACACGGCATGACTTTCACTGAAGCCCATAAGTGTTTCATAATTCTCAGATCATTAGATTCAAGCTGGGAAATCAAAGAATTATAGAGTAGGAAGAGACCTCAAGGGCCATCCAGTCCACCCCCCTGCCATGCAGGAACCCCCATCAGAGTATTTCCAACAGTTGGCATTCCAGCCTCTGCTTAAAAACCTCCAAAGAAGGAGACTCCATCACCCTCCGTGGCAGCATTTCCACTGCTGAACAGCTCTTTTTTTCTTTTCTTTTAAAAAAACAAACAAAAAAACAAACAATACAAACAATAAATGTGCTCCCCCAACCCCCCCGGGACCATCCAGTTATTCCTTTGGCTTCTTTTTCTTCTTCATCTTCTCTTTTTCTAACTGGCTTCTTAGAGTCCTTTTCTCCAGAACTTTGTTGGATTATAAGTCAGTTGTTTCCCTTTCCCTTTTAATAATACAGAGTCTATAAATTTCCCCCAGATATCATAAGAATATCCTTCCTCATTTCCCCTCGCGAAACTGTTAAACTACAAGACAATTTGTCATTTAAAGCTATGTCTCATACTTCATTATACCAATCTTCCATCCTGAAATCTAGCTTTAATTTCCAGTTTTTGCTATAAACAGTCTTGCTACTGTCATAAGATTTGCAATTCTTTACTTTTTATATCATGTTCATTAGTAAGTGGTAATGATAACAATGCTATTTCCGGCTTACATTCAATATCGACTTGAAGTATTTCCTTTATCTCACTAAAAATCTGTTGCCAAAACTTTTGAACTATTTCACATTCCCACCAAAGATGAATATAGGTGCCTGTCTTTTTTTCACATTTCCAGCATAGCTTAGAATATCTTGGATTTATTCTGTTCAGTCTGACTGGAGTCATATACCATCTTAAAATTAATTTAAAATAATTTTCCTTTATTCTGACTGAATGATCGTAAAATCCTCATCAATTTTTTTCCATTCATCTATTTTTATTTCTTTATCAATATCTTGCTGTGAGAAGGGAGATGAAGAAAAACCATTGGACCAGAGTGTGCCGTCTGAAAAGAAGGAAGAGAATATAAAAGAATTAAAAGATTTGAGTTTAGAAGAGAAAACCGGGCTTGTAAGAGATATAAAGGGTAGAGAGGCAGGTGAAGGACAGCGCGAGGAGTTGGGAGCATGTGCGCGTGAGACTGTAATAGAGAGAGAGGGATTATGGGTATCGGAGAATGACAGTTGGAAAGGGGACGTTACTGCGCGTGGGAGGAGAGAGGACAGTTGGGATAAGCAGTTGAGAGAGAGAGAAAGAAGGCGAAGGGAGTTAGATGAGAAACGGGGAGTAGACCGAGGGGAGGAATATCAGTGGTCTGTAACTGTGAAGCCTTTGAAATGGCCAGAGACCTCTGAGAAGTTTAGAAAGGAATGGAGGAACGAGAGGTCCCCGAATCCGGTAGCCCAATGGGCTCGCCATCCGTGTTGCGGGACCCAATGTATGGGACGCGGGTCGGTTACTCGCCATTATTTCTAAAGTCACCCGATGGTCAAGTTCCTTTGGTTAATGTTATTTATGAAGATGCAGAGCCGCATGATGCTGTAACGAATTCATATCCACAGTTAACGCCTCAAGCAAGAGGTCCTGTTTTGTCTGTACCTGAGTTAGTGTTAAATAAAAATCCTTTTGATGTTCCTTATCAAGAAGCCTCTGACTTTATAATTGACACGGAATCACGGATGAAAGAAGATGAACCCTCACAAAATGGCGCCCAACCCGGGGCGATTCCAAAGTCAAGAATACACCAAAAATTAGAAACTTGCCATGCCTCAGACAGACAAGAGAAAATAATTGAACTACTAGCCGAGCAAAACAGATTGCTGATGGCACAACTGATGAAAGCTGAAAATTCACCTACCAGCCCGTCTGTTACATCACCTTACGAGGAACGAAGTCCATGGGTTTCAAATCCCGCGCCAGTAAGACTTCAGAAAATGGCTAAAGACGACGACGTTGAAGCTTACCTGAACACTTTCGAGAGGGTGGCGACAGCGGCAAAGTGGCCAGTATCTCAATGGTCTTTGATCTTAGCACCATGCCTTACTGGAACATTGCAAGAAATAGTTGATGCCTTGGGACCAGCTGAGGCGACTGATTATGACAAGGTGAAAAATGCTATATTGCTGACGTTGAACCTGACACCCGAGGCATATAGAAAGAAGTTCAGAGCATTGGGATATAAGCAAGGTATACATCCCAGGTCACTGGCACAGAGGTTAAAAGCCCATGCAACTAAATGGCTACGACCCGCGGAAAATTCGAAGGAGCAAATCATAGAAGCCATAATCATCGAGCAGATGTTATCGGGGGCACCCACACAAACCGCGTCGTGGATAAAAAGAAACCGCCCGACTTCATTAGAAGATGTGGTACACATCTGGGAAAGCATCGAATCATCGGAAGAAAAAACAACCTCTCGCGAGAATACGCCTTTCGGGAGATCTCAGCAGTTGTCGCATGAGAATACGTCATCAGACAAGGCTGGCAATAACCACAGATCTGCTTACAAGATGGCGTCGGGAGCCGAAAACGCGCCGCGAGGAGTGGAAACTTTCGAAGGCCGCCAATTTACCAGGAGTGGAAGAGGACTGACGAGGCTGAACTTTGCAAATAAAAATACCCAGCCTAAACCCGTATGTTATAATTGCGGGTCATCACAACATTATAAACGGGATTGCCCGAAGCTCGATTGCGCGTGGGGGGGTAACTCTGATGATAATGCTGCTCAAATTGTAAATGTAGAAAAAGATTGTGAAGTGATTGCTATGGTGAATGGGGAGGTTAAGAAGGCATTTATAGACACAGGTTGTGCCAAAACATTAGTCCGTTCGGTAAAAGGGTGTAAATGTAAAGAAGTTGTATCTGTGAAATGTATTCATGGGGATTCCAAAACATATGAGACAGCCTGGGTGGAGGTGGAGATTAAGGGTGTGAAAAGAAGGATTAATGTGGGAATTGTACCCTCGCTGGCCAGAGAAATGTTAATAGGACGTGATTGGCTTAATATTGATAATCTTATGCAAACACAGGAAGGGATGCAGGGAGATGTCCAGGCGGAGGTGAAGGCTGTCCAGGAGGAAATGTCCATGGCGTCTAGAGATCGGGTGAGATTTTTACAACAAAATGATATATGTTTAACAAAACTGAAAGATAAGGCTATAGATGTCTCTGAGTTAAGCAACGGGTATGAAGGGTACTTTATGAGAAATGGATTATTATATCATATTGATAAAAATGGGCTTGAAAGATTAATTGTTCCCCAAGTATGGAGAAGGGAAGTTATGAGGTTAGCCCATGATATTCCTATCGCTGGCCATTTGGCTATAGAGAAAATGTGGGCTAGGATAAATCATCGGTTTTATTGGCCAGGAATGAGAACAGATATAGAGAAATTTTGTCAGACATGTAAGCAGTGCCAATTAACACAGAAGAAACCCCCACCAGGAGCACCTCTAATATCTATGCCTATCATTGACCAACCTTTTGAACGCATTGCTTTGGATCTGATTGGGCCTTTACCTAAGTCCTCCGCTGGTCACATGTATGTCTTAGTAATAATTGACTATGCTACCAGGTACCCGGAGGCTATTCCATTAAGGACAACCACAGCTAAAATTTTGGCACAAGAGTTATTAAAGGTATTCTCGAGACTCGGTTTTCCCAGGGAGGTACTTACGGATCAAGGAAGCAATTTCCTCAGTATCACTTTTAAACAGATGTGGAAAATCCTTGATGTAAAACCGTTGAAGACGACCGTTTACCATCCTCAAATAAATGGTTTAGTGGAGAGATTCAATAAGACTCTAAAGTCTATGTTACGTAAAATTATTTTGGATAATCCTAGGAGATGGCACCTCTTATTAGATCCTTTAATGTTCGCTATTAGAGAGGTACCGCAATCTTCTACGGGGTTTTCTCCATTTGAATTACTCTATGGACGCGTTCCGAGAGGAATATTAGATTTAATGAGAGAAAAGTGGGAATCTGGTGTTGATGAAGCAGTTACAACCGTGAAACACGTTATTGAGATGAGGGATCATTTGAGGAAAATACAGAATCTGGTAAAGAAGAATTTGGTATCTATTCAAGCCTCACAAAGAAATAGGTATGATAAGAAAGTAAGGAAAAGGTATTTCAAAGAGGGTCAGAAAGTTCTATTACTGTTACCAATTGAGGGAAGCAAATTATTAACAAGGTGGCAAGGACCATATACCGTTTTGCGAAGGATTAATGAGGTAAATTATGAGATAGAGATGCCAGACAAAGTTAAAGACAAGGGGATTTATCATGTAAACTTACTTAAAGAATGGAAAGAAAGAGAAGGATTTCTGGCTGAAGTAGAAGAAGACGATTTGGGCCCTGAATTAAATGTTGGGAGTAAACCTAAAGAACATCTGCAGATATGCCAGGTCCTTTCAGAGAACCACGCTGTCAAATAAGAGAGATTGAAGAGGAATTTGCAGATACTTTCTCAAATAAACCAGGGCATACTAACTTATGTGAACATAGAATTCAGGTGGAAGGGAATCAGGTTATGCGTGATCAGGGTCGTAAATGGCCTAGACACCTGATACCCGTGATTGAGGAGGAGGTTAAAAAGATGTTAGAACTAGGGGTAATCGAACCTTCGAATAGCCCTTGGAGGAGTTACCCTGTTGTAGTTCCTAAACCCGATGGCACTGTTAGATTTTGTATAGACTTTAGAAAACTAAATTCAGTATCCAAATTTGACGCGTACCCAATGCCCCGAATTGACGATTTATTAGACCGGTTAGGAGAATCATCCTTCTTAAGCTCATTAGATCTAACTAAAGGTTATTGGCAGGTCCCCTTAAGGGGCGGGGACAAAGAGAAGACCGCTTTCGGAACTCCCATTGGTCTCTATCATTTTGTCAAAATGCCTTTTGGCCTCCACGGGGCATCTGCTACCTTCCAAAGATTAATGGACAGAGTGTTGGAACCTGTGAAAGAGTTCGCCGTGGCTTATATAGACGATGTCATAATCTTTAGTAAATCGTGGGAGGAACATCTGTTACACCTTAAAGCAGTCTTAAGTGAACTACGCAAAGCTAATTTGAAAGCCAATCCCGCTAAATGTAAAATTGCTCAACTGCAGGTGAAATTTCTGGGGTTTAAAGTAGGCCAGGGTAAGATATACCCAATGCAGGATAAAATTGAGAGAGTTTCTGTATGGGTTAGACCTAAAACTAAGAAAGAGGTACAAAGTTTTCTCGGGCTGACAGGGTATTACCGTCAATTCATACCTCACTTCGCGGAAATAGCAGCCCCTCTCACTGATTTAACTCAGAAAAAACTTCCTAGGATAGTTAGGTGGGGGCAAAAAGAACAGGAGGCTTTTGATTTGTTGAAAGAGAAGTTATGTACTTGTCCTGTGCGGTCAGCTCCTGACTTCTCTATACCATTCCTCTTACAAACCGATGCTTCAGAAAGGGGAATCGGAGCTGTATTAGCTCAAGAGAAAGATGGGGAAGAACATCCAATTCTGTTCTTAAGTCGGAAATTAAGTAAGAGGGAGCAGAAATATGCTACCATTGAAAAAGAAGCCCTTGCGGTGAAATGGGCTATGCAATCCTTGAAATATTATTTATTGGGAGCTCCTTTTGTGCTAATTACTGATCATGCGCCATTAGTATGGCTGAATAGGATGAAAGATGTAAGCCCGCGCTTGACCAGATGGTATTTATCTTTACAACCATTCTCTTTCGTTGTCCGTTATAAAAAGGGAAAGGACCACCTTAATGCGGATTATTTTTCCCGACAGGGTCCCTGGTCGGATGACATAAAAACCCAGACGGCCCACTTGGAAGGGGGGGTGTCCTGTGAGAAGGGAGATGAAGAAAAACCATTGGACCAGAGTGTGCCGTCTGAAAAGAAGGAAGAGAATATAAAAGAATTAAAAGATTTGAGTTTAGAAGAGAAAACCGGGCTTGTAAGAGATATAAAGGGTAGAGAGGCAGGTGAAGGACAGCGCGAGGAGTTGGGAGCATGTGCGCGTGAGACTGTAATAGAGAGAGAGGGATTATGGGTATCGGAGAATGACAGTTGGAAAGGGGACGTTACTGCGCGTGGGAGGAGAGAGGACAGTTGGGATAAGCAGTTGAGAGAGAGAGAAAGAAGGCGAAGGGAGTTAGATGAGAAACGGGGAGTAGACCGAGGGGAGGAATATCAGTGGTCTGTAACTGTGAAGCCTTTGAAATGGCCAGAGACCTCTGAGAAGTTTAGAAAGGAATGGAGGAACGAGAGGTCCCCGAATCCGGTAGCCCAATGGGCTCGCCATCCGTGTTGCGGGACCCAATGTATGGGACGCGGGTCGGTTACTCGCCATTATTTCTAAAGTCACCCGATGGTCAAGTTCCTTTGGTTAATGTTATTTATGAAGATGCAGAGCCGCATGATGCTGTAACGAATTCATATCCACAGTTAACGCCTCAAGCAAGAGGTCCTGTTTTGTCTGTACCTGAGTTAGTGTTAAATAAAAATCCTTTTGATGTTCCTTATCAAGAAGCCTCTGACTTTATAATTGACACGGAATCGCGGATGAAAGAAGATGAACCCTCACACTTGCTTCCACACTTCTCTTATTGTTTCTTGCTCCCTTTCTTCTAGAGAATCCTTGATTATTTTATAATAGTTTGCCTACCACTCCTTTCCCTGGATTTTCTTTCTCAGGTTCATATGTTAACAAGAACTGTTCAAACTTTGTATATTCTCTAGGTTGTGTATTCTAATCCAATCTTTTGTCCAAGTTTCTAACTGAACATAATTCATCCAAGTTAAATCCTTAGCTTATAGTATGCGTTTAATATCTTGTTTTGTTCTCATCTTGCTAATCCATTATTTTAATCTTGCCACTTTCATTATTTTAAATAATCCTCCATATTTCTTCAAATTTGTAGGGAAGTTTTCCTGATTATCACTAAACAGAGATGGGATCCTTCCGGTGCCAATTTCCTCCAATACTTTGTCCAAGTAGTTATTAAAGAACTCAAGAGGGGGTTTCTAATCTCATATCTTTTTTGGGGGGGGAATCTAAACAAATATTTATTTATGTCTCCCTTTATCTCAGCTGATTCGACTTCCCACCATATTAACTTTTCTGGCTTATATAGTATTTCCCCCATGCAACTAAGTTGACTAGCTATAAAATAATTTCTAAGGTTGGGTATACCTATGCCTCCTTCCTTTTGTGATCTATACCAAAACCTTTTGTTTAATCTTGCTTTTTTGCCACCGTTACAATGTCTGTTTGTCACATTTTTTTTTAGTTTCAAGTTTATTGCTGTCATATGACCCATATAAACAAATATACAGTAAATCATAAAAACAATGAAAAAGAGTAAAACTACAAATGGGTAAAAACATCAGGGAGATGGATGAATGGACGAGGTAATCCCTGCTCTCTTGCGTATGGCGGCCAGAAAAAACTTTGCTACCTGGGCTGTAACATAAGAATTCTTATCTATTAACAGTATTGGGCTAACCATCTAGAAGGGTGGCCTTGGAACTTCTTCAGCAATGGAGCAATTAAGTTGTTTCTAATATGATCATAAAAGGGGCAAAATAAAAGCATGTGTTGCATCAATTCCGGGGACTGGTTTCCACATGGGCAGAATCTTTTGTGGCTCAGAATCCCCGTAAACCTACCCTGAAGGAGTGCTGATGGCAATACAGTAGACCCTCGCATAACGTAGGGTTTGTACAACGTAAAATCCGTATAACGGAAAAAAATCCGCCCCCCTCCCCCCCCCCGCTGCCACCTTCGCCCACCACCTGCGGCCCCCCGGGAAGAGGAGGGGGGCGGTCGGGGAAAGAGGGGAGGGGGAGGGGAGGGGAGAGAGAGAGAGAGATAAAGAGAAAGACACCCCCCCAAAAAAATCCCCTGCCTGCCGAGACTCAGTCGCTCGCTCGACGACGCCCGGGGAAAGCAGCAGCAACAGCCCCGACGGGCTCTTTGTTTGCCCGGCCACCGGAGCGAGCGGGGAGGGAAGAAAAGGACGGGGGGGGGGAGTGGAGAGAGAGAGAGAGAGAGAGAGAGAGAGAGAGAAACAAGGGGGCGGACGGAGCTGCTTCTGATGAGCTCTCCCTCCGCTCCCTTTCCCGGCGCCGCTGCCGGGCTTCGCTTGCCGTCAGGGGAAAGCAGCAGCAGCAGCAGCCCCGACGAGCTCTTTGTTTGCCCGGCCACAGCGAGCGCCGACGGGGGGGGGGGAGTGAGATCCTCCATGGACAGCTGGACAGACACACACACACACACACACCCTTCCGCCACTACCCCTACCCCCTGCGCTGCTCCCCTCCCCGGGCAGTCATATAGCAGGTCGGCTCCGGACCATCTCAGGTCTTCCCTCCGGTGGGTGGGGTGGGGGTGGGTTCGGGGATCAGAGGCCGGGGAGAGGGACAGAGCGGGGGGAGGGGAGTGGCTGAGAGGGGATCAGAGGCCGGGGAGGGGAGCAGCACAGGGGGTGGGGGTGGCGGCGGAAGGGCGCATGCACGCGCATGTGTATGTCCGTCCATCAGTCCATGGAGGATCCCAAGCCCGGCGCCCACCCAGCCCAGCCCCGATCGCCCTCATCTGCCACCGCGGCAGTCTGATCCGGCGGCCATCCAGGGTGGCTCCGGCAGCATCGGCAGCAGCATCGGCACCCCCACCCCACCCCCGGGGGCTTGCGGGCGGGTCACTTTCCTGGGCAGCTCGACTTGGGGCAGCAGCAGCAGCAGTGCGGAGGGGTCCCCTCTCTGCCTCTCCCCTCCCCCCCGCTGATGTTGTTGTTGGAGGAGGAGGAGGAGGAACACCACTCCCCCCCCAAGCCTGGCGGCGCCGGCGTGTCCGCTCACTCCCCACCCAGCCCAGTAGTGGCGGCGCGCCGTTTCACTCCCCACCCGCCAAGCACTAATGTTGTCGGCGGAGGAGGAGGAAGGCCCACTCGCCCCCAAGCTCTGTGTCCACTCACCTCCCCCCATCCTCCAAGCTCCCGGCAGGAACGGCCACTCCCCCACCACCACAAGCTCCACGGCAGCGGCAGATTGACTCATTCCTCCCCCCCACGACCCACCAAGCTCTGGCATTCCTGAGGTAGGACAACAGTTGGGCAGCCCTGGCTATGCATTGGAACGGATTAAATCTGTTTCCAATGCATTCCTATAGGGAATTGCAATTTGTACAACGGAAAAATTGTATAACGTAATTTTATTTGGAACGAATTAATTACGTTATACAAGGTACCACTGTACATTCTTCCTGGCCAACTTGAAAGCTCCACAAGCCTGTGGTGAACAAAGTGGGGTTAAATATGCTGTAGGGGGCTTATACATTGGAAACACACCTTGTGACAAAGGGGAGCAGGTTCTATGTGCCAGGGAGAAAAGTTCCTGCCTCTCTCTGTCATATAGCCTCTGGGTAAGAATTCTTAGAGCCTGTTTCTGCCCTAACATCAAGATATGGTCAAGTGGGATACCTACAGATCTAATTTTTGATTTATGAAGGTTTGCCACTGGCTTTGGTAAGAATCAGACAGCACGTTAGACACGTACCCCAGTTGGTCTGCATAAAAAAGGATTCTAAGCCAGTACTTTAAGGTCTGAGTCCAGGCGTTAATTTCCAATCTACCCACTCCTGCCTCGAGGCACAACACTGCATAGGGTACGCAGCTTGGGACCCCCAAAATTTGACGCAAAAAAGCAGATTGAATTTTTTCAACCTCAGAGTTGAATGTTTTGAGCCCTTGTTTTTGCTTGAAAAACTTGAATGGCTGACAGGACATGGCAACCTCCTCTTCTGTAGAAAAACTGAGCCGCTGCTTGTGAACTACATTTAGCAAGATTAAGGGTGTGGCTTTGATGAGTTGCCCAGCTCATGTTGTATCTAAAAGTAATCCCAAGGTACTGATAGTCCTTAACCTGCTCCAGAGTGTCATTGTGTAATCTGGTATCCTGTTTCAGGACATTGGGAACGCCTTGAGACCTCCCCTGGGAGGCCCCCCTGAACGTTCCCCATTGGATGCTCCCCGAAGACCACCCCTCACCCAACCCAGGGATTGCACATGCCTTGTGGGAGAGAAGAGGGGGGTATAAGAATATGTGTCCATCTTGTATTGGGGGTGGAACATTCTTGCACTGCCTTGTTGTGGGTTGTTCGCCTCCTGTCTTTTATTGGGCTCAATAAACCGGTAATTTTCCTTGGACCTCTCTCCTGTTGGACTTCTCTTATTGGGTATCTGGGAATCCAACAGCCATCAGGTGGGGCTAGCCTAGCTGGGGAAAATCCTCAACAATATATAAATGTGTTTTCTGTAAACCACCTGGAGTTCCCCTAGGAAGATGGGTGGTATATAAATATTTTAAATAAATAAACAAACAAACAAATAAATTGATCCCCCTTGCTTTGAAATGGCTCAGGGTGGATCCTCGGCTGAGGTTTGTGGCTGCTGCTGCTGCTGCTGGGATCCTTGGATGAGAAATTAAAAATTTAATTCACCCCTTCTTAGGCGCTGATTGATACAATTCTTATGCTGCTCCAAGACCCAAAGGTATATGGGGGTTGGGTTGGCGGCAGTATGGACTTTTATACCTGCTCAGCAAACTTTCTCTTTTCTACCAGGAGCCTATGAAGGTATCACCCATAGTCTAGTTTTAATTTTGTCTCTTCCTCCGTGGGGCTCAGGAAGATTCAGATGGACCCCCCCCCACTCCGCAGGACGGGAGGAGGAGGAGGGAGGGAGGCAGAGAGAATAGCGCGGGAGAGGAGGTGGATTCAGTCCTCCAAGTAGAGCGGTAGGAAAAGGGGACGTGGGGGGCAGCTCTGCGGGAGGATTTCTTTCCTCCCTGCCCGAAAAAAAAAAGGCTCTAGAGCGGAAAAAGAGACCCCCCCCCAAGAAGAAGGAGGAGAAGGAAGAGGAGGAGGTGGGTTGTGCAATGGGGGGGGGCTTGCAATGCTATGGGGGGGAGGAGATGGAGGCTGGAGGGGAATTGGGGGAGGAGGGAGAAGGAAAGACCCTCCTGGACGTCCCTTTTGGAGCGGGAGAGAAGAAGAGGAGGGGGGGCGTCGCTGATGAAATCCGTGATGATGGGGGTGAGGGGTGCAGGTGGGAGTCCTAAGCAACCCCCTTCCCAACCTCCCCCCTCCTCCTTCCCTTTTCCCTCCCCCCCATTTTAATTTGGAGGGAGGAGGGAGGGGGAGGGGAAAGGAATGAAGGGGGGGCAGATCCAGGCCAAATAAAAAATATCCCTCCTCCTTCCCTATATCTCTTCGCCCCCCCACCCCGTGCGCGGAAGGAAAAAGGGCGCACGAAGCAGCTTTTAGGGATGGACAAAAAAGGGGGAAGAAAAGGGAGGAGGAGGAGGAGGATGGGGGGCTTGTGCCATGGAGGGGGGGTCTTTAATGGGGGGGTTGTGGAAGGAGGAGGAGAGGGCGCCCCTCCCCATAAGAAAACAAACAAACGACATTATGGGAAAAGACCAGGAGAAGGAATTGGGGGGGGGGAGAGAGTGAAGGAAATTATTTCCCCCTCCCAAAACAAAAAAAGAACCAAGCCTCCTCCTCCTCCTCCTCCTCCTCCTCCTCCTGTTAAAAATCCCAGCCTGGACTTCCTGTTATTAATTGGATTTTTCCCTTTTCAGCAACCAGGATCCTTTGAGGAGGTGATTCCCTATTCCCACCCCCCCACCCTGAGAAGCAGGGGATCTACTGAATCCAGGACGGGGATCCCTGCTAAGGAGCTCCGTCCAGGTAAGGGTCCCTTGGCCTCCTGGGTGGTGCTTTTGGCAGCCCTGCTGGGATGCCCCCCCTTGAAAGGAGGTGGCCCTCTTTTTGTTATTTATTTATTTTCATTTTGATTTATTTCATGAACTTATTTATTTATTTATTTATTTATTTATTTATTTATTTATTTATTTATTTATACCCCGCCCACTTATATATCTGCCACTGCTCTGGTCCATCCACCCCTACATAACCAGGGAAAGAAAAATGAAATATTGACACCCCCCCCCAATAAAAAAGACAGCCACAGACTCTAAAGGAACGAAGGGGACTCGTAGTCAGGCCAACAAGGGCCCATTTAGTCCAGCTTCCTGTAACTCACTAGTGGCCCCACCAGATGTGTTTGGGAGCGCATGACACTAGATATCTGTCTCCTGATACCACTCCCCTGCATCTGGCCCTTGAAGTACCCTGGTTTAAGCCTGGAGATTACACATCTCCATCATGGTTTGTAACCTGTGATGGACTTTTCCTCCAGGAATCTGTCCAATCCCCTTTTGAAGGCATCCAGGCCAGATGCCATCACCACATCCTGTGGCAGGGAGTTCCACAGACTAACAACGTGCTAGGTGAAAAAATATTTTCTTTTGTCAGTTCTTACTCCCCCAGCCCTCAATTTGAGTGTATGTCCCCTAGTTCTGGTATTTTGGGAGAGGGAGAAGAGCTTCCCTCTATCCACTTTACTCATGCCCTGCATTATTTTGTATGTCTCATTCATATCCCCCCTCAGGCGCCATTTTTCCAGAATAAAAGCCCCAAATGTTTTAGCCTTTCCTCATAAGGGAGGTGCTCCAGCCCAGGAATCATTTTAGTCGCTCTCTTCTGCACCTTTTCCAGTTCCACTGTCTTTCTTGAGATGTGGAGACCAGAATTGCACACAATACTCCAGGTCTAGCCTTACTATTGTTTTGTATAATTGCATTATAATTTTGGCTGTTTTATTTTCAATCCCCTTTTTGATTATCCCTAGCATGAAATTGGCCTTCTTCACCACTGCGACACATTGAGCAGACACCTTCATGGAGCTGTCCACCAACACACCAAGATCTCTTTCCTGACCCATCACGGATAACTCAGAGCCAATGAGTTGATAGATAAAGTTTTGATTTTTTGCCCCAATATGCATGACTTTACATTTGGCTACATTAAAACGCATTTGCCATTTCGCAGCCCATTCCCCCAGTTTGGAGAGATCCTTCTTTAAAACATCAAAATTACAATAAAAATAGAACAATAAAAACATGTAAATACAATAAATACAATAAATTTTGGGGTTTGTACTCCTGTCGCTAAGAGCATAAGAACAGAAGAGCAGCCTTGCTGGAACAGGCCATCACAGCCCACCCATTCCAGCTTTCCATCTCACACAGCGGTGGCTCACTATTTGCTTCAGGGTATTCCCAAGCAGATGTCCTCATCTGCTTACGATCCCCTGCAAATGGCATCGAGAGAGATCCTGCCTATCCCTCCAACCTGGAGGTTTTCCTTAGGCATCCGTAACGATAGCCATTGATACCCTTGTTGTCCATGAACTTGTCCAATCCTTTCTTAAAGCTGACAAGGCTGACAGCTGTCACCACTTCTTCTGGCAAGGAGTTCCATAGACCAGGGATCCTTAAGCTGCGTCTCATTCTCCTGCCTCATACATGGCAGTGGGTATGTTATTTGATTCAAAACTCCAGTTTTCTGGTAATTTATATTTTGCAGGTAAGATCCTGTAGAGAAGCAATAAAAGAGGAGGACTCCAAGGATGAGAGGAAGAAGTTGAATATTCAGATGCAAAAGAGGGCGTTGAGAATCAAACCAGAAGGAAGAAGCTTAGAAGGAAAGCAGAGTGCTGTAAAGATGGACAAATCTATTACTTGTCAGGAGGAAGACCAAGAGGTTCCAAAAACATCAAAAGGAGAGGAAAGGAATGGAGAGGAAAGGAGAGGAAAGTGTGCAAAATATTTTACCAGCACATCAACAATTAGTCCCCATAGGAATATTCCCCAACAGGAGAAGCCATTTGAATGTCTGGAGTGTGGAAAGAGGTTCAATCAAGCTGGAAACCTTGCTCGCCATCAAAGGATCCACACAGGTGAGAAGCCATTTGAATGTCTGGAGTGTGGAAAGAGGTTCAGTCAAGCTGGAAGCCTTGCTAGTCATCACAGGACTCACGCCGGCACGAAGCTATTTAAATGTATGGAGTGTGGAAAGAGTTTCAGTGTTTCTGGAAGCCTTGCTAAGCATTACAGGACCCACACAGGAGAAAAGCCATTTGAATGTATGGAGTGTGGAAAGAGGTTCAGTCAAGCTGGAAGCCTTGCTAACCATCATAGGACCCACACAGGTGAGAAGCCGTTTGAATGTATGGAGTGTGGAAAGAGTTTCAATGATTCTGGAAGCCTTGCTAAGCATCACAGGACTCACACAGGTGAGAAGCCATTTGAATGTCTGGAGTGTGGAAAGAGGTTCAGTCGAGCTGGACACCTTGCTAGTCATCACAGAACCCACACCGGCGAGAAGCCATTTGAATGTCTGGAGTGTGGGAAGAGATTCAGTGAATCTGGAAACCTTGCTAAGCATCACAAGACCCACACAGGCGAGAAGCCATTTGAATGTCTGAAGTGTGGAAAGAGGTTCAGTCATTCTGGAAGCCTTTCTCATCACCATAGAATCCACACAGGCGAGAAGCCATTTGAATGTCTGGTGTGTGGGAAGAGATTCAGTGAATCTGGAAACCTTGCTAAGCATCACAAGACCCACACAGGCGAGAAGCCATTTGAATGTCTGGAGTGTGGAAAGAGGTTCAGTCAAGCTGGAAGCCTTGCTCTCCATCAGAGAACCCACACAGGTGAGAAGCCGTTTGAATGCCTGGAGTGTGGAAAGAGGTTCAGTCAAGCTGGAAGCCTTGCCAGCCATCACACGACCCATACAGGCAAGAAACCATTTGAATGTCTGGAGTGTGGAAAGAGGTTCATTACTTCTGGAGGCCTTGCTCAGCATCACAGAATCCACACAGGTGAGAAGCCATTTGAATGTCTGGAGTGTGGAAAGAGGTTCAGTGAATCTGGAGGCCTTGCTAGGCATCACAGAATCCACACAGGTGAGAAGGCATTCAAATGTCTGGAGTGTGGAAAGCGGTTCAGTCGAGCTGACGGCCTTGCTAGCCATTACAGAACCCACAAAGCCGAGAAGCCATTTCAATTTCTGGAGTGTGGAAAGAGGTTCAGTCTTGCTGGAAGCCTTGCTAGGCATTACATAATGCACACAGGTGAGAAGCCGTTTGAATGTCGTAACTGAGGATCCTGTTTCTGTCATTCTGGTTGCCCTTTCTACACCCCTTAGGACGCACTGGTTCCAAAAGCTTTTTAAAAATCGTAGAGTGTGGTAATAACTTAATTAATCACACAATCCGTGTTTGACAACCCCTTTTAGGATTTCATATAATGTATATGTTAAAATGTAATATTTTAAATTGCCTGAAAGCCAAGGACTAACTCTCCCAGGTAACTGATTACAGATTCTGTACACCTGGTATATCCTGGGCAAAATCAAAGAAAAACAAAACAAAATATTTGGTACCTTATATATAAAATATATACTGATTATTGATTGGACACATGTGAATTGATTTGATATAATGTCGTACAGCTGGTATATGCTAGTATAACCTGATGTAATGTCCAATGATATAATGTGTTTGGTAGTTTTTGCAAGAGAGTTGTATATAAGGGAGATGTTACCAATGAGGTTTATCTGCTGTAAAAGCAAAAGCAAAGTGTTCTGCTTATAAACCACTCCTAAGAAAGCCTAACCTGGACCCAGGGCTGGTGGTTAATTACCGCCCAGTGGCAAAGGGACATATTTACATATGTGGTGGGCATGTGAGAAAAGGAAATTTGAATGGAATTTGGTTCTCAATGAAATGCAAGAAATATTAGGGGAAAAGATTCCAATGTCCGCCCACCTGGCATTGTTAAATATAGTTGCAGATACACAATTGAAGAAAGAGGAGGGAGAACTGGTAATTATAATGGTTATGATTGCAAGGTTGATTTTTGCTAAATATTGGAAATATAATAATCAATTAGTGATGGAAGAATGGTATAAGGAGTTATGGAATTTAGCTATTAACGATAAACTGACTTGTGAAATTAAAATTAGGAAAGGGCTGAGCAAATCTAATGATTTTGCTGGAATATGGGATAAATTATTGGTATATGTATTTCATAATATAATAATAATAACCTTTATTGTCATTGTACAAACAGTGTACAATGAAATTGGCTGAACTCCCTCCCTCCCCCCAACCCCATCCCACTAAAAAAACATTCAATCTGATATCACACTGTGTGCTTGCTGCACAACTCGCCAGTCCCACGAGTCTATCACATGTTGTCACGTCCCGTTTAACAGTCAAACAGCCCACGGATAAAAACTGTTTTTTAGCATGTTGGTACGGCTTGCTATACTGCTGTATCTCCTACCCGAGGGTAGGAGAGTAAAGAAGTGCTGGCCGGGGTGTGAGTTACCCCTGATTATTTTCCTTGCTCTCCTAAGACAACGGTCCCTGGCAATATCATCCAGTGGACTCAGGGGACAGCCCATTATGTTTTGTGCTGTGTTCACTACCCTCTGTAAAGTCTTTCTGTCCGCGGTTGTCAAACCAGCATACCAGACTGTAATGCAGTACGTAAGGACACTTTCTATTGTAGACCGATAGAAGGAGGTCATCACTTGTTGTTTCAATTTGTTCTTCTGCAAAAGCCTGAGGAAATGGAGTCTCTGTTGAGCCTTCCTGGCCACATGGGTTGTATTAATTTTCCAGGTAAGACCTTCACAAAAATGAACTCCCAGGAATTTGAAGGGTAATTTCAAAAGGGTAAAGGTTATACACCCAGAGAAGATTCAATGTACTTTTGGAGGGAAATGGGCAGGTCATTATTATGAAGTTTTTATTCTATTCAAGCCCCGAGGGTGGTTGGTTGCACGGGGTTTATGTATGTTATGTTATGTATGTTATATTGTTATATTTTAGTTATATTGGTGTGTGTTCTTTTTTTCTCCCTTATGTTACTGTGCTGACTTTTCTGTTCTTTTGTATATATAAATAAAAAATCTTTTAAAAAGGCAAAAAACTTGGCTTGAATACTCCCTATTTTCTCAAGGGTGAGCCTAGGGATTTATTTGGTGAGAATCCTTCTCAGTCATCCTGAGAATCCTTCTCAGTCATCCAGGTGAGTTTACCTAGAAGTTGAGTCATGTCAACGGGGCTTCTTTCTCTCAAGAAAAGAAGCGCAGTTGCCATGACCCAATTTCCAGAAATCGGGTGAGAAGAGAGGACAAGCACAGCGACTCTACTTTTCAGGTTAGTTTGCTAGACAGATTGTAACCAGACGACAATTGCAGCTATGGAATGACATGGAGCAGTACCTAAAACTTGCGGATTCCTAGTCTAGATCCATGTGTAGAAAGGCAGGCTGTGAGACCAAGAAGATCTTTTTCCTCTGCACGGCTTTTCTTGGCCTCATGATGGCATCCCCCATGGAACAGTGCAGAGGTAGGCGTGAGAGACTGCGTTGTCTACGTTTGATGCGGTGGGTGAAAAGGAGATGGGTGGGAGGAAGGGGAGGGGGCGGGGGAGGGAGAAAGCAATGGAAAATTCTACATAATCTCATAGTATATTTCACATGATTAAGGTTATTAGTCTGAAATAATTTGAAAGATTAAAAGAAAAATCCCATATACAGCGGATCATATAACAAATGGTTTGTATAACAAAAAATCTGTAGAACATAAAAAAATTCTAGAGATGGGGGGAAATTTGCTTAACAGGAGCTCCATGGGGCAAATCCGTACAACATAAAAATGGTCGTGATGAGGGATTGCTCTGTTTACAATGCATTCCTATGGGAAATTTGTAGAAAGGGAAATTTGCTTAACATATTTTCATTTGGAACGAATTAATTACTTTATATAAGTAGGAAAATGATTGTAGGAAAATGGTTCCACACATGGACACATGCTATTGGGTTTTCCATGAAGCCAGGCCGCCTCGTCTGCAATCTCTCACTGCCGTCTCTCTGTGCTGTCTCTCCCAGCAGCCCCGGGGGCCTGGCACTTTTATTAGCTATAAGAGGTAGGGTTACAGATATCACGTGGTATCTACGTGTCAGCCTGTCATAGGCTTGACGGGCTCCCAGGAGGGGCTTTCCATGACGTGGAGTGTCACCTAGCGAGGGACTGAATGATGGATAACTCTCAGCAGCTTGTTTTCCTGACCTCCCATTTCATGATGTGAGCAGGGCAGGAAGGGGGATGATGGATGCCCTTGTTTGTTCCTCTGGGCATGTCATGGGAGGAAGAGATAGCCAGCCACCTGCTTCCTGCATGTCAGATCTCATGGGTTCCATTGTCCTTCTCCCAGGGCCTCCCCGTGCAGGAGGAGATCAATATTTCCACAGGATCCTTTGCAGGAAGCTTGCTGGATGCATATTAATATTTGTGCATATTAATATTCCCAAGTTGTATCCCCTTGATCTCCCCCTTCTTGTTTAAGAACACTGAATAAGCCAGTGTCTTGAGTGCGAGAGATGGACAGTAGGAATAACAAGCTGCATGGCATACCTTTTGCATGGCAACTGCGATGTGGTCTGGAAGCCCATGACCTAAGGTCATTTGCCTTAGGCCCTTAGTCTTGGCACTAAGAGTGAATGGAGTTTCTATCTAAGGGAAGGAGTGGCACTGCTTGCATTGGGGGGGTTCTGGGGTGATATTCTTGTGGCTCCCCCCAATCCACCCACCTGTTCCTTATGGTGGCACTAAGATTATTGCAGAAATCCTAGGCGCTGGGTGGGCCTAATTGTGGCCTAACGTGTTTGACTGAAGGTAAGAGTCATATAGTTATCTAGGTCAGCGTTTTTCAACCACTGTTGAAAAACGTGTGCCGCGAGATGTTGCCTGGTGTGCCGTGGGAAAAATTGAAAAATTCTAAAGAAATTCAACCCAGGACCGGCGGGCGGCCCACAGCTGGGAGGCGCTATAAATAGCATCCAAGGGCCAGCTTGGCTCCTCCCCCCCGAGGCCCGCGGCGCTGGCGTCACTTCCTCCCCAGCCAGACCTGGCCCCGCTCATTCTCTTAGTGTTTGCCCTGTGCCTGCCGCCGTGACTCGCTCGCTTCCCTCTCTCCCCCCTCCTTTTTTTACCCTGGACCACCACCACCCCTTTCCTGGGAGCTACCAATGGACTGAGCCACCCGACAGCCCGCCCGCCAACACGAGCCGGCCCGGGAGCCCCAGCCCAGAACAAACCACCAGGTGAGGGGAAGGGGAGGAGGGGCGCCCGGCTGCCCCACGAGCACTGCGGCAGGGCTGCGAGGAGGAGGGGATGGAGGAGGCCTCCGCCGGACCTGGGCTGAGGAGGCGGGCGGGGGGGCTGCTGGCATGGCTGGACGGCCAGACGGCCGGCCTTTATAGGCCGGGACTGGAAGAGCCGTCTCTGAGGGGCCCCGCAATGGGTTCCTTGAAGTCTTGCCCCTTTGTCTTGGGTCGCCCTCTTCTCTCTGTCTGTCTTTTCTTTCTTCCCCCCCCACCTCTCTCTTTCCATTCGTACCCTTTCCCCTCTTCATAGAAACGTGCTCATTTCTAGCCTGCATATGTGTATGCCTAGCTGCCTACTGTAATTAAAACTGTAAACTGCCCAGAGACTCCTTGAAGTGGTATGGGGCGGTATACAAGCAGAACACTTTCTGCCTTCTTTCCTTCCTGCCTTCCTTCATCCTCCTCCCCTCCTGTCGCTGGACTTGCTGAAGGCATCTGCCTTGGCCACAGTGTGGAGAGCAAGATGGGCTTTTGGGTCTTATTTGTGTTCCTAGAGAGTCAGTGCCCCTTCTCAGGTCTCCACTGGACACAGAAGTCCATGCAGGGCAAAATATCTTTAAAAAAACAACACAGGTAAGTGGGAACTGGGTGCTAGAGAGCGGGCTGCCTCAATCTGTGGCCCCTCTGTCCTGCTTCTCCCTACACCAGCAATGGCGAACCTTTTAGAGACCGAGTGCCCAAACTGCAATTCAGAACCCACTAATTTTTTTCGTAAAGTGGCAATACAGCAATTTAACCTGAATACAGGTGGCTGTGAAGGGATGATATCGGGTGCCCACAGAAAGGGCTCTGAGTGCCACCTTTAGCACCCATGCCAGAATATCAGCTTTGTGTTCAGCCAAACAGGCCCAGGTTGCGCACTGAAGAGTATTTTATAATTTTTCATATTTCTGTTTACTTACTATTTCATAATAAAGTAATTATAAAATACTTTCTTTGTGTTTATTTGATTCCTATTCAAGAGAATTACTTTATATATAGTCAACATAGGCATAGAGTTAAATTTTTTAACATTTTCTAGTGGTGGTGTGCCTCATGATTTTTTTCATGAAACAAGTGTGCTTTTGACCAAAAAAGGTTGAAAAACACTGATCTAGGTGATATGTGCATCCTGACACCAATGTAGACCATATCTTTTCAGGGAGTGAAACTCTGGGTTACATTAGATAGGTAAGCAGTTATACATAGCATGACACATACTCGTGAATATACATAAGCATATGAGACACACCTATACATATTAGCATGAAGCATAGAAATATAGCAAGAGAATACATAGCGAATAACATGATACATGAACCTATTGCATACTTGAATACATATCATTGTTGTCTATCTATCTAAAGATTACATTTGTGTGAGGGGGAAAGGAATTAACTAACTAGCCATCTTTTTTCTGCTCCAAATGTCCAGAAATGGTTGTGTGGTTGCGCTGAAAAGTCCTTGTCAAAGTTCATGTACGTTTGGGAACTGTCTTGTCATTTATCTCTGTTCTTCTGGAGCAAATATGAATGCTTGACACAGTTCCCAATTTTACCCATAGTCCAGAGATTATCATGCTCTCTGCAGTTGAGAAGATGTGTGAGAAATGTTCCTTTGTGTAAGGAATGTTCTTTGATTGGCAAGCAATCATGCTTGGAAGAGGAGATGCTGCTCTGAGGTCACTCTGCTGGTGAACTGTTCCCAATTGTCATTGCTGGTCACGGGGTGTGACTAGGATTCCTCTGGTCTGTCTCTGCATCTGTGATATAGTGAGCAAAAGAGAGACAGAGAAAGAGAGAGCCTATCTATTTTCTCTCAGGGTAAATGAAACAAGCAACCTTTGTTGCCATCTGTCAATTAACTCTGGGGGATTCTCTCCCCCTTTCTTTTTTCTTCACATTGTACAAGTGTGAAAGACTTGGGTTTACCTTGAGAGAAAGTTATGTCTTAGCAGAGGGTTGGAGATAAAAGGAGAGGCATTAATTTTCATGCATACATTTAAATCTCAAGCATTGTGGATTTCTTGTGCCGAAAAGCAGTAAATGATTGTCTTTCCTTCTAGAGGAAATTCCAAATCCTTTGGGATGCACTGAATTCTGTTGATCAAATTTCAAACTCTTCCCTGGCTTTTTTTGGGATGTTGCTTGTAAAGCATTCTCATGCTGTTAATGAGTGTTGGCTTGTCTCCCCCAATCCTGGCATGCAGGCATTGATAAGGGAAGGACTGCTCTCCAGAGGCTTATCTCTTAAGCACGACAGCCACCCCCCTCCCAGCTGCTTGATTTTTCCAGAGAGGAGGGGGAGAGAATGATATTTTGGTTGCCAGATTTCCCTTCTTAGGGTGAGAGAAAAGATTTCCTAATCTATAAGACAGTCAAGAGTTGTTTTCTGGCTTTCTGTTGGTTCGCTTGACTAAGGCGAAGTTAGGACAGGATATCTCTTTTTAATACCCCTTTGCACTGTAGAATGCTAAATCCTAGCTCTCCCCCCTCCTCCTCCCCTCCCGTTGGGTTGCTCTGGCAAAGCTGGACATTGAGGTGGGGGGGGGTTTGAAGGAAAGATTGTCTTTTGCTCTGTGCAGAAACATTCAAGCTTTTGGGTGCAGACATTCAGAAAAGGTGAAAGCTTCCTGCCTTCTGCTTCTCAGAAAAGGGAGAAGAACCAGAACTTTCTTCTGAACTTGAAATGCGGGTGACCGGAATCTAGTTTGTCACCTAGACTGCTTGCAGAGATATTCTGTGTCTTATGGGGGTCTTGGAAAGCTATCAGCTTCTGATCAACATAATTACATCTTCCCAGAGAAGGGAAGTTGGGAGCCTGGAATTTTCCCAGGGATTTTTTCATACCTATTAGTCTCTCCCTGGGAAACTGATTTTGCTGCTGGCTGTAAGGTTCCACATTAGGAAGATTTCCTCTCTCGATGAATTTTAGAGCCTGTTTCTCTAATATTTTGCCCACGGTGTAGCTTTCTCTGGGTAATTCTTCCCCATCTGGTTTTGCTTTGCTTTTTGGAGGCAAATTTTCTGGCAGGGCAAAATTTTTCTCCTCCTGCCTCTGGAATTTCAGGAGTTCTGTTTCCTGAGCCTCATTTTTCCCTTTGCTGGGACAAGTCTCGATGGAAGGATCTGATTTTAACCCTTCCAGATGTTTTGTTGCTGATTTTTCTCCTTCCTTTTGAGAGAAGATAAGAACATAAGAACATAAGAAGAGCCATGCTGGATCAGGCCAAAGGCCCATCTGGTCCAGCTTCATGTATCTCACAGCGGCTCCACCAGATGCGTTTGGGAGCGCATGAGACTAGATATCTGTCTCCTGATACCACTCCCCTGCATCTGGCGCTTGAAGTACCCTGGTTTTAAGCCTAGAGATTACACATCTCCATCATGGTTTGTAACCTGTGATGGACTTTTCCTCCAGGAATCTGTCCAATCCCCTTTTGAAGGCATCCAGGCCAGATGCCATCACCACATCCTGTGGCAGGGAGTTCCATAGACCTACAACGTGCTAGGTGAAAAAATATTTTCTTTTGTCAGTTCTTACTCTCCCAGCCCTCAATTTGAGTGTATGTCCCCTAGTTCTGGTATTTTGGGAGGGAAAGAGAAGAGCTTCCCTCTATCCACTTGACTCATGCCCTGCATTATTTTGTATGTCTCAATCATATCCCCTCTCAAGCGCCCTTTTTCCAGACTAAAGAGGCCCAAATGTTTTAGCCTTTCTTCATAGGGGAGGTGCCCCAGGCCAGTAATCATTTTAGTCGCTCTCTTCTGCACCTTTTCCAGTTCCACTATGTCTTTCTTGAGATGCGGTGACCAGAATTGTACACAATACTCCAGGTGGGGCCTTACTATTGTTTTGTATAATGGCATTATAATGTTCGCTGTTTTATTTTCAATCCCCTTTTTGATAATCCCTAGCATGGAATTGGCCTTCTTCACCGCTGCCACACATTGGGGAGACACCTTCACGGAGCTGTCTACCAACACACCAAGATCTCTTTCCTGATCCGTCACGGATAACTCAGAGCCCATGAGTTGATAGATGAAGTTTTGATTTTTTGCCCCAATATGCATTACTTTACATTTGGTTACATTAAAACGCATTTGCCATTTCTCAGCCCATTCCCCCAGTTTGGAGAGATCCTTCTGGAGCTCTTCACAATCCTCTCTGGTTTTTTCCACACGGAAAAGTTTTGTGTCATCTGCAAACATGGCCACCTCACTGTTTATCCCTGTCTCCAGGTCATTTATGAACAAATTGAAAAGCGCCGGTCCCAGGACAGAGCCCTGGGGCACACCGCTTTTCACCTCTCTCCATTGTGAAAATTTCCCATTTACACCTACTCTTTGTTTCCGGGATCTCAACCAGTTCTCAATCCATAAGAGGACCTGCCCTCTTATCCCCTGACTGTGCAATTTTCTCAGCAGCCTTTGGTGAGGGACTGTGTCAAAAGCCTTTTGAAAATCCAGATATTCAAAAAAATTTAAAAGGTTTGTCAGACAAGATTTACCCTTACAGAAGCCATGCTGATTTTCTCTCAGCAAGGTTTGTTCTTCTATGTTTTTTAAGATTTTCTCTTGGATGAGGCTTTCCACCATCTTCCCTGGGACAGATGTAAGGCTAACTGGCCTGTAGTTTCCCGGGTCCCCCCTCCTTCCTTTTTTAAAAATTGGTGTGACATCTCCTATCCTCCAGTCCTCCGGCACTGTGGCCGTTTTAAGAGACAAGTTGCATATAACCGTTAAGAGATCTGCAATTTCATTTCTCAGTTCCCTAATAACCCTTGGGTGGATGCCATCTGGGCCCGGTGACTTGTTAATCCTCAATTTATCAATTAGTCCTAAAACCTCCTCTCTTTTAACCTGTATTTGATTTAATTCTTTAGTCAAGAGGGGCGGCTCAGGCAGCGGAATGTGGTTTTGGTGATTTTGGGTCACATATACAGGTATCACTACCCAAAAATAAAATAAAACCCCTCCTACCCAAGTGAGCAGCACATTGGAAGTTAACAAGTTCCGGAAAATTCAGTGTTAGGCGGGGGTGTTCCACGGAAAAGAAAAGAAAGTAATGGGCAAGTGAGAAAAAAGTTTGGGAACTTCTCGGACTTGTAGGAAGAGAAGGAAGGGGGGGCTCCGGAGGGAAGGAGAAGGAAGTTCCCCCCCCACTGACCAGATGAAATGGGGAAGAAGAGGAGGAGGAGGAGGAGGAAGATGCCGGAAGCCCCCCCCCCAATTCTCTTCCCCAGACGTTTGGGGGCTGGGCAGTATTTGGTTCGATCCTCCAAGTGGGGGAGGGCAGCGAGTCCCACTTCCTAGAGTGGCAGGAAGCGAAAGGCTCCCAGGGAGGGGCCTGTTCTCCAGGAGACTATAACCCCCCCCAAAAAAAGAAGGTTCTCCTCTGTGGTTGCTGGAAGGAGGAGAGGAGAAGAGAGACCCCCCCCCAGAAGGAGGAGGAGGAGGAGGTGCGTATTGCAACTGCAATTGGGGGGGGTGCAATGCTATTGGGGGGAATGCCATGGGGGGAGAGGTGGCAAGGGAGGGGGCAGGACCCTCTTGGGCGTCCCTTTATGGGGGGGACGAGGAGGAAAAGGGGGGCGTTGCTGATGAAATCCTTGGGGAGCGGTGGGGTGGTTCTCAGGAGAGGACCCCCCCTTACTTCTTGGGGTCCGGAGGGAGAAGGAGGCATTAAATTCCCCCCCCTAAGCAACCCCCCTCTCAACCTCCCCCCTCCTCTTTCCATTTTCTCTTCCCCCCCCCCAGGGTAAAAGGCCTCGTGCCCTCCTCCTTCCTCCTCTTCCTCCGTGGGGCTCTTCTTGGTAATTCAAACGCCCCCCAGGAAGAGGAGGGAGGAAGGCAGAGAGAAATGGGGGGTGGGGGATGATTCAGTCCTACAAGTGGGGGGGGGGAGAGGAAGGTAGCGAGTCCTTCCTAGATCGGCAGCAAAGGGGGAGGTGGGGGGCAGCTCTGCGCGAGGATTTCTCCCCCTCCACAAAAAAGGCTCTAGGGAGAAAAAGAGACACCCCCCCAAGAAGGAGGAGGAGGAGGTCGTGGGTTGTGCAATTGGGGGGGGGGTTGCAATGCTATTGGGGGGGAGGGGCCGTCGCTGATGAAATCCGGGGGTGGGGAGGGAGAACGAGGCGTAAATTTCCCTCCCCCCTCTAAGAGACCCCCCAACCTCCTCCCTCCCCCTTCTCTTTTCCCTCCCCCCCCATTTTGAATTGGAAGGGGGAGGGAGAGGGGAAAGGAATGAAGGGGGGCAGATCCAGGCCAAAAAAAAAACCCTACTCCTTCCCTATATCTCCCCCCCCCCCTGCAAGGAAAAAGGGCGGACGAAGCAGCTTTGAGGGACGGACAAAAAAGGGGGGAGGGAAAAACCGGAAAAACCGCGAAGAAAGGGGAGGAGGAGGAGGAGGATGGGGGAGCTTGTGCCATGGAGGGAGGGGGTCTTTAGAGAGGGGGTTGTGGAAGGTTGTGCCTCCCTCCCACCATAAGGAAAAAAAGGACCTTAAGGAAAAAGATCAGGAGAAGGAACTGGGGGGAGAGAGAGAAGGAAATTATCTCTCAGAAGAAAGTAAAAGACGGATATTGAATTCATATGATTTTTACATGGGATCCCTCCCAAAATCACCCCATCAAATCACAATCACATTCATGGCCAACTAGTGGCACAAAATCGTGGATCCATCTCACGGATCCCTCTGATTTCATAGGATTTGTACATTGGATCCTGATGGTGAGGGTTCTGGGTTTGGCCAGTCTACCCGCCCTGCAGAACCAAATAAAGACGCTTTTGTTTTAGAACGAACAGGAGTTTTATTCACTTCTTCCAGGTCCCTGGAGGCGTATCCTTTAACAACTGTCCCAAAACAATCAACATCAACTGCAAACGGGTTATTCTCAGAGTCTCTAGACGGGGTGAAGTTTGAGGGGTTCAGTCCCCCTTCTGCTCCGGAGGGAGGGGGATCCAAGTCTCGGGTCGGCATCTCCGCCTGCACCCCAACCTCGGAGGTAGCTCTGCGTCGAGTTCTCCTTGGGTGCCAGTTCTTGATAGAGAAGTCTGTCCCGTAAAGCTAGCCCCCTCCCGGTGGTGTGTCTCCCGGTCCGCTGATCCTCTTCCTTGATCTTCTTCAGCCATCTCTCAAACTCCCAAGTCTTCTAATCTGCTTCAATTCACGATTATACTCCCAAGCCTCTTGCTCTCCCCAATACGAGCACCCCTTTTTATTTGCTCTCTATCAAACAACTAAATTAGGGATTATGAAAAGAAAATACACACATGTGTATAGCAGAGAAAACTATGAGCTTAGCAGCAGTAGCCTGTAGATAAAGTGTAGATAATTGTAATAAGTATTATCAGAACTTAGAAATGGAGAGACAAAGAAACATGACTTAGAATAAAACTCTTATATTGAATATATACAGCAAATATACAGCAAATAACAAATATATACAGCAAATATACAGCAATGACATATATACAAATCAACAGAGTGTTGGGTACTGTAGTCCCAATTTCACATTATTACAGCCAGTTCTTTTATACACATTTAGACCTCATCAGACATGATTTTAACCAATCACATTCTGGCACACCATGATGTCATTAACTATTCCACCTGTGCTAAATCACTTAACCTGCTAGTGATTTCTAATTCCTTGCACTTGTGGCTAACATCATGACACTGCATTTTTTACTGACTCCATTTCACAAATTCTCTTGTTCACTCTGTTAAATATGCATTACATATATTTTGTCAATTCTACATGTTATGACACTCTCTGGCGATAGCTCTCTGCCTCAGCATGGGGCATCATCATCTGCTCACATCGTCCGGTGTAGGGGTCCTCCATCCACACCCATTCCCAACCTGGGGGTAGGACTCTCGGCTTCCCCTTTTTAACTTCTCCAAACCCCACCTCCACGGTTTCTCCCGCCTTTTCCCTTTCCACCAGTCCAGGGGTTTTGCTCAGGTCTTCCCGCCTTCACCTTCTTTCCCACCTCTTGGGACTCCTGGGCCTTTCGGGCTTCCTCCCTATCTATTATCTTTATGGACTCCTTGAACCTCTCCCACAGCATCTCTTTCTCCTCTTGCTCCCTCAGTTTGTCCAGCCTGTCCTCCTCCTCCCTCTGTTTCTTCTTCACCATCCACTCTTCCCTCTCCTTCTCAGCAGGTGTGGGCAGCACTCTCCTCAGTGGAGCTTCTCCCACTTCTCCAGCCCCACAATGATAAATCCACTATCATACTATATATAGCAGGCCTGCCCAACAGGTAGACCAGGGGCTACCAGTAGCCCGTGAAGGGTTCAAAAGTAGCCCATCAGCCATCAATACAAAATTTGTGAGGGGATAAGTTCTCCACCTCTACCTCCCCCCTCCCAAGAACCACCACTGCCCCAACAAAGCTCTTGGTCTGCCAGCCCACTGTCTCAGCCCAGCAGGGCAGTTCAAAGGCCATGGCACAGTCCCCTGCTCAACCCACTGGCCAGATGATTGGCACGCCACTGTGTCATGACCAATTGAGTAGCATTGAAATATGTCCCCCCCCCCCGCCCCCAGAAAGGATCAATTGATTTTCAATGTGTTCCTATGGGAAACCTCTGCTCTATTTACATTTTTTTTTACTTATGAGCATATGCTCAGAACAGATAAAATTCGTAAGTCGAGGTTTTAGTATAATAGCTCTTAGGCACTTTCACCCGGAAAAAGTCGACCTCAGCCTGTTCAAAGTTGCACAGCCCTGATTTTGACCCTCAGCATTTGAGCCTGGGTGTGAATCCAAGAAGAGCTACTGCTGAGAGAGAAAAAGAGAAAGAAGACAGCACTGGTAAGTTTCTGGGTTGGAGCAGTTCAGCTAGGGCTGTTTGACCTCTGTTTTGCCTCTGCTAACTTTAACTGCTCATTTAAATACAAAGAGCCATTAATCAGCTAAAAAAAGGAAGTTGCTAGGAAGCAGGGGTGGTGCCAGACTAAGCCTTCCACTGAGCTTGGGGGTGGAGTTACACTAAGTGTTTTCCCCTTGAAGAAGCATTTGAGCTTCAGCATTTGAGCCTGGGTGTGAATCCAAGCAGAGCTACTGCTGAGAGAGAAAAAGAGAAAGAAGACAGCACTGGTAAGTTTCTGGGTTGGAGCAGTTCAGCTAGGGCTGTTTGACCTCTGTTTGACCTCTGCCTCTGCTAACTTTAACTGCGCATTTAAATACAAAGAGCCATTAATCAGCTAAACAAAGGAAGTTGCTAGGAAGCAGGGGTGGTGCCAGAGTAAGCCTTCCACTGAGCTTGGGGTGGAGTTACACTAAGTGTTTTCCCCCTGAAGAAGCATTTGAGCCTGGGTGTGAATCCAAGCAGAGCTACTGCTGAGAGAGAAAAAGAGAAAGAAGACAGCACTGGTAAGTTTCTGGGTTGGAGCAGTTCAACTAGGACTGTTGGACTTCTGTTTGACCTCTGCCTCTGCTAACTTTAACTGCTCATTTAAATACAAAGAGCCATTAATCAGCTAAACAAAGGAAGTTGCTAGGAATCAGGGGTGGTGCCAGACTAAGCCTTCCACTGAGCTTGGGGGTGGAGTTACACTGTTTTCCCCCTGAAGAAGCATTTGAGCCTCAGCATTTGAGCCTGGGTGTGAATCCAAGCAAAGCTACTGCTGAGAGAGAAAAAGAAAAAGAAGACAGCACTGGTAAGTTTCTGGGTTGGAGCAGTTCAGCTAGGGCTGTTTGACCGGCCTGACGGTGCACGAGATTTTATTTTTGACATAAAAGGAGGAACATTGGTACTATATTCTTAATTCTAGATTAGTAGCTAGTAACACTGTAAAATCTTCAAGTCCCAGAATACTGCAGTCATTAAAATGGAGTCTGAGGGAGCAGCTGTAGTTACCTGTAGCACTTGTGCCATGTTTGTCATCTTGACAAAACGCACAGAGAACTACACTTGCTGCAAGTGCAAGCTGGTTGCACTATTAGAAGAGAAGGTCCAGGAGCTAGAGGCCTGCATATCGGACCAGCAACATATTAAGGAGCTTGAGCGGTTCTTGGACAGAGCGGAACAGATTATCCAGGTCTAAGAAGAGACAGGGCACACTTCTGAGGATGTAATCACTTCCCCAAAGCAGGAGGTAGATGTGTGGAGGAATGTGACTCAAAGGAGTAGAAGACCAAGGGATCGCTCAGAGAGTCTCATATTGCACAATCAAATTGAGGCTCTTTCCCTCATCACACCTCATGAGGCACACACCGAGGAACAACTGGTTCCACCTGAGGATCTCTCCCTCATCACAATTGATGAGATACAGGATCAGGTACATGTAGAAGAACAGGCTGCAGGAGAGAAGCTCCTTCTGCTAGGGGATTCTATAATTAGAAATATGGAGGGATGGATTTGTGGTGAACATGATAACCGTATGGTCACTTGCCTACCAGGTGCAAAGGTTGCAGACATCACGAGAAATCTAGATAGCTTGTTAGAGAGAACCGGGAAGGAGCCAGTGGTCATGGTACATGTTGGTACCAATGATGTCAGGAAGGCCAAGCGGTCAGTTTTGGAAGCCAAGTTCACGTTGTTAGGAAGAAGATTGAAGTCCAGGACTTTCAAGGTAGCATTTTCAGAAGTGCTACCTGTTCCTCGTGCAGGACCCGCCAGGCAGGCAGAGCTCAGAAGCCTCAATGTGTGGATGAGGCGATGGTGTTGAGAGGAGGGCTTTAGATTTGTCAGGAACTGGAGACCATTTTGGGACAAGCCAAACCTGTTCAGGAGGGATGGGTTGCACTTGAATCATGATGGGACCAGATTGCTGGCACTCAACCTCAAAAAGGCTGCGGAGCAGCTTTTAAACTGATAACTGGGGGAAAGCCGACAGGAGCTGAGTGGCATCCGGTTCGGAACACCACCTCATCCACAGGGAATGAGGTTGGAAAGGGTAGAGAATCACATAGAGATGACATAGCAGGTATTAGTACTGGGAGAATAATGGAATGTGATAGTTTGTCTACTGAAAATAATAGCTGTGGGTGGAAAAGAACAAAGCAGCAGCTGTTGTTGCAGAACCCACTATACAGGTGCTTCTACGCCAATGCTCGAAGCCTCCGACCAAAAATGGGAGAACTTGAACATTTGGCAGCTAGGGATAACATAGATATAATAGCCATAACAGAAACCTGGTGGAATGTAGAGAACCAGTGGGATACAGCAATCCCAGGCTATAAACTCTATAGAAAGGATAGAGAGGGGCGGGTTGGAGGGGGAGTGGCCATCTACATTAAAGAAGAGGTAAAATCCAGCAGAATGGAGATTGACAGAGGGTCTGACTCCACCATAGAATCACTGTTGGTTAAACCAGCAGGTCCAAGGAGAGATGTGATACTTGGGGTATGCTATCGCCCACCAGATCAAAAACTTGAGGGGGACCTTGAAATGAGGAGACAAATCATGGAGGTGTCTCAGAAGGATAGGATAGTAATCATGGGGGACTTCAATTATCCCCACATCGACTGGGCCAATGCGAGCTCCGGGCAAAAAAGAGAAACTGGGTTTCTCGACTTGCTGAATGACTGTGCCTTAGAGCAACTTGTCATGGAGCCCACCCGAGAACAGGCAACTCTGGATCTAATACTGTCTGATACTCAGGACCTGGTCAGCGATGTGAATGTCACTGAGCCTCTGGGGAACAGTGACCATGCTGCAATCTCCTTTGCCATGCATGTTGGAGGAAGGGTGTCAAGCAAATCAGACATAAAAACCCTTGATTTTCGATTGGCTAACTTCCCTCAGATGAGAAAACTAGTTACAAAGAAATTGAAGGGGAAGGTTGGAAGAATCCAATCTCTTCAGAGTGCATGGAGTCTGTTTAAAACAACAATAATAGAGGCCCAGCACAAGTGCATACCACAAAGAAAGAAGGGCTCATTTAAGTCCAAGAGGACACCGGCATGGTTAACGAGTGGAGTTAGAGAGGCTCTAAAGCGCAAGGAGAGGTCTTTCTGTAAATGGAAATCCTCCCCAAATGAGGAAAATAAAAAGGAACAGAAACTCTGGCAAAAGAAATCTAAGACGATGATAAGAGAGGCAAAGAAAGATTTTCAGGAACGCATGGCTAGCAATATAAAGGGTAATAATAAAAGCTTCTTTAAATATGTTAGAAGTAGAAAACCTGCCAGAGAACCAGTTGGCCCTCTGGATGGTGAGGGAGGAAAAGGGGAGATTAAGGAGGACTTGGAAATTGCATAGAAATTAAATGAGTTATTTGCATCTGTCTTCACGACAGAAGACCTTGAGCAGATTCCACTGCCTGAACGGCCCCTCTTGACTAAAGAATTAAATCAAATACAGGTTAAAAGAGAGGAAGTTTTAGGACTAATTGACAAATTGAGGATTAACAAGTCACCGGGCCCAGATGGCATCCACGCAAGGGTTATTAGGGAACTGAGAAATGAAATTGCAGATCTCTTAACGGCAATATGCAACTTGTCTCTTAAAACGGCCACAGTGCCGGGGGACTGGAGGATAGCAGATGTCACACCAATTTTTAAAAAAGGAAGGAGGGGGGACCTGGGAAACTACAGGCCAGTTAGCCTTACATCTGTCCCAGGGAAGATGGTGGAAAGCCTCATCCAAGAGAACATCTTAAAACACATAGAAGAACAAACCTTGCTGAGAGAAAGAAAATGCAAGGGTAAGTCTTCTCTGACAAATCTTTTAGAATTTTTTGAAAAGGTCAGCAGGCATGTAGATTTGGGTGAAGCGGTGGATATAGTCTATCATAAATACAACAGGATTGAAGGATGTTTGGAGAGAACTGAAAGGAGACGAAACAAAATATACCTTCTACTCACCAGTACACAAAACCTATTCTAGGATAGATTTTGTGTTTGTCTCACAAAGCCTAATACCTAAAGTAAACAACACTGAGATTGAGATTATAAAAACATCTGATCACGCTATAATGTTAATTGATATAGCAATAAATAAAAATTATAGAGAAGCTAAAAGATGGAGAATGAACTTAAAAATATTTCAATATCCAGAAGTGTTGGAAAAGGTTAAAAACGATTGGTTGGAAACTTGGGACATAAATGAAAAGGCAGGTAGTAAAATGCCAATTATATGGGACACCTTGAAAGCTGTAGCCAGAGGTTTTATCATAAGAGAAAATATTAAAATCAAAAAACAGGAAGAGCTCAATAAAAGAAATTCAGAAAAATTAATAGCAGATTTAGAAACCCAATTTTTTCTACTAATGATAACAAGATATTGAGGTTGATCGAAGCAAGAAAAAAAGAACTAGAGGATTTAGATCTACAAAAAACACAAAGGAATTTACTTTACTTAAAAAGAAACTTTTTGAATACAGTAATAAGAATTCAAAACTTTTAGCCAGATTAGCTCAGAAAAGACAAGACAAGAATACAAAAGGCTTTTGACACAGTCCCTCACCAAAGGCTGCTGAAAAAATTGCACAGCCAGGGGATAAGAGGGCAGGTCCTCTTATGGAATGAGAATGGTTGAGATCCAGGAAACAAAAAGTAGGTGTCAATGGAAAATTTTCACAATGGAGAGAAGTGAAAAGCGGTGTGCCCCAGGGCTCGGTCCTGGGACCGGTGCTTTTCAATCTGCTCATAAATGACCTGGAGACAGGGATAAGCAGTGAGGTGGCCATGTTTGCAGATGACACAAAACTTTTCCGTGTGGTAAAAACCAGGGAGGATTGTGAAGAGCTCCAGAAGGATCTCTCCAAACTGGGGGAATGGGCTGCGAAATGGCAAATGCGTTTTAATGTAGCCAAATGTAAAGTAATGCATAAGGGGGGGGAATCAAAACTTTATCTATCAACTCATGGGCTCTGAGTTATCTGTGACGGATCAGGAAAGATATCTTGGTGTGTTGGTAGACAGCTCCATGAAGGTGTCTCCCCAATGTGTGGCAGCAGTGAAGAAGGCCAATTCCATGCTAGGGATTATCAAAAAGGGGATTGAAAATAAAACAGCCAACATTATAATGCCATTATACAAAACAATAGTAAGGCCGCACCTGGAGTATTGTGTACAATTCTGGTCACCGTATCTCAAGAAAGACATAGTGGAACTGGAAAAGGTGAAGAAGAGAGAGACTAAAATGATTACTGGGCTGGGGCACCTCCCTCATGAGGAAAGGCTAAAACATTTGGGGCTCTTTAGTCTGGAAAAAAGGCGCTTGAGGGGGGATATGATTGAGACATACAAAATAATGCAGGGCATGAGTAAAGTGGATAGAGGGAAGCTCTTCTTCCTCTCCCAAAATACCAGAACTAGGGGACATCCACTCAAATTGAGGGCTGGGAGAGCAAGAACAGACAAAAATATTTTTTCACCCAGCATGTTGTTAATCTGGGGAACTCCCTGACACAGGATGTGGTGATGGCATCTGGCCTGGATGCCTTCAAAAGGGGATTGGACAGATTCCTGGAGGAAAAATCCATCACAGGTTACAAACCATGATGGAGATGTGTAATCTCCAGGCTTAAAACCGGGGTACTTCAAGGGCCAGATGCAGGGGAGTGGTATCAGGATACAGATATCTAGGCTCATGCGCTCCCAAACACATCTGGTGGGGCCACTGTGAGATACAGGAAGCTGGACTAGATGGGCATTTGGCCTGATGCAGCATGGCTCTTCTTATGTTCTTATGTTCTTAACGATTTCACCAAGACATTGCAACCATGGAGAAATGCTACAAGGGGAAGTGGAGTTCGTCTATGCTGGCAGAGAATTGCTGGACATTGATATGTGAAGCACAGGACAGTGACTACAAATGAAAATCTACAGCAAAACATTTCTAATTTCTTTATGTTTTGTTATAACTATTGCAATATCCTTCTGTAGCATTATATCGCAGAAGACGTTACAATGCTAAATGTTCCAATGTTGATTTCTGAAAAACCCTACGTGATACAGAAATTACAATTATGTATTGGTGTTCAGCAAAGTAAAAATCTATTGCCTCAACCAACATTGGAGAGGAAACAAAATCTTTCATAAAATTTGTTAGCCAATGTAATCAATGTGATGGGTCACTTATCCAGGGAGGATGTTCTGTAACACGCTCCATGCTCACAATGCACATTATAAAGTTTTTTCTTCTACTATGGGGCAAATACAGAGGGAGAGCCGCTTTTGAGTGGTTAGAGTAAATAAGACTTTTTTTGCTGTTCTGGATTTCTTGTCAATATAACCAAGCTGTCTGAGTTATTGCTTTGAAAGTAATCAAAAGCACCATAAATTCATGTGGAAGAGGCATGATCAGCCAATGCAAGTTTCTGTGAGTTAGATCCAAAATGATGTATAAACATTATATAAAGGTTTTCCTCAGGATATTCACTGGTTTCACAATGGGCCTCCTCAGTGAGGTGGGTGGAGGTGGGTCCAACCTGGACCTATGTTTCATTCTCCTGCATCCTTGCAGGTAAGAAGGAGTAGAGAAGAAATTAACGAGGGGGACACCAAGCGCCAGAGGAAGAGGTTGAATATATAGATTCAAAAGAGGGTGCTGAGAGGAAAACAGATGGATGAAAAGATGGATAAATCTATTGCTTGTCAGGAGGAAGATCAAGTGGTTCCGAAAATATCCAAAGGAGAGGAAAGGAATGACCATGCCAAGTGTGGAAAAACTTTTGCTAGCACCTCAACAAATTGTTGTCATAGGAAAATTCACGAAGGGGAGAAGCCATTGACATGCCTAGAGTGTGGAAAGAGTTTTAGTTGTTCTACAGATCCCGCTATACACCTGAGGACACACACAGGTGAGAAGGCATTTGAATACCTGGAGTGTGGAAAGAGGTTCAGTCGAGCTGGGAACCTTGCTAGCCATCACAGGACCCACACAGGTGAGAAGCCATTTGAATGCCTAGAATGTGGAAAGAGGTTCAGTCAAGCTGGAAGCCTTGCTGTTCATCAAAGGACCCACACAGGCGAGAAGCCATTCCAATGTCTGGAATGTGGAAAGAGGTTGAGTCAAGGTGAACACCTTGCTAGCCATCACAGGACCCACACAGGTGAGAAGCCATTTGAATGTCTGGAGTGTGGAAAGAGTTTCAGTCAAGCTGGAAGCCTTGCTGTTCATCAAAGGACCCACACAGGCGACAAGCCAGTCCAGTGTCTGGAATGTGGAAAGAGGTTCAGTCAAGCCGGAAGCCTTGCTGTTCATCAATGGACCCACACAGGCAAGAAGCCATTTCAAATGTCTGGAATGTGGAAAGAGGTTCAGTCAAGCTGGAAGCCTTCTGTTCATCAAAGGTCCCACACAGGTGAGAAGCCATTTGAATGAATGGAGTGTGGAAAGAGGTTTAGTGATACTGGAAGCCTTGCTTATCACCACAGAATCCACACAGGTGAGAAGCCAATTGAATGTCTAGAGTGTGGAAAGAGGTTCAGTCAGTCTGGGAGCCTTGCTAGACATCAGGAATTCATACAGGCGAGAAGCCATTTGAATGTCTGGAGTGTGGAAAGAGGTTCAGTCATTCTGGAAACCTTTTTCATCACCACCGAATCCATACAGGCGAGAAGCTATTTGAATGTCTGGAGTGTGGAAAGAGTTTCAGTGATTCTGGATGCTTTGCTAAGCATCACAGAATCCACACAGGTGAGAAGCCATTTGAATGCCTGGAGTGTGGAAAGAGGTTCAGTTATTCTGGAAGCCTTACTAGGCATCACAGGACCCACACAGGCGAGAAGCTATTTGATGTCTGGAGTCTGGAAAGAGGTGGGTACCTGACATCGCCCCTATGAAGGGGCGATGTCAGGTACCCACAGAAAGGGCTCCCGAGTGCCACCTTTGGCACCAATGCCATATGTTCGCTTTCACTGACATAGAGTAATGCCCTGCCTATTGCGGGAGTTATGAAGCAACCTAACCCGCGATTATTGAAAATTTGCGATATGCAGATGCAGGTCGGGTCGAGCCTGGAGGGCCTAGCTGGGGGCTCTTGTATTTACCCCTGGCCTGGCACTGCCCCAAATGGGCCTGCCAGAGCTTTCCCAGCCCTCCCGAGGCTCCAAAAGGGCTTCCTGGCAAGCCGGAAGTGACTTCCGGAAAACAGGACGTCACCTCTGGGTCACTTGAAAGCACCTTTGGGGCCTCCGAGGGCCACTCAGAGGAACTGACCAGCAGGAGCCCTGTGGAGCCTGGAGGGGCCATGACCCTGGTCTCTTTTTGCACTTTTGGGGGGGGGGGTGGAGAGGCCTGGAGGGTGCTTTTCCTCTCCCCCTCCAGCTTTTCAGGGCATCCCCCTGGGTCCCCAGCCTGCCACACCTTTTGTTTTGCCTCCCCGGGGAGCCCCTGCCCTGTAGGTCTCCCTGGGAAAAGCAGAGGGCTCCCCCCTTCCCTCCATCCAGGCCTTCCCTTTAAATGAATGGGGGTGGGTGGGGGGTCTGGCGGAATCTCATCCCTGGCTGCAACCCCACCTACAGTAGCCATGAATTTTAAGAACATCTAAAAGTTACACCCTGGTAAAGCACATCTTTTACCACAGGCATGTCCAAACTTCAGCCCTCCAGATGTTTTGGACCACAACCCCCAGAATTCCAAGCTTGTATTTCCAATGGCCAAGGACTGTGGGAGTTGTGGTCCAAAACATCTGGAGGGCTGAAGTTTGGACATGCCTGTTTTACCATGTCTGAACTTCTGGGACCTGCTTTGAAGAAGAGTTAGGTAAGCAGGAAAGCTTGCCATGCTCCTTCTTTTTTTATTTTAAATAGCGGCCTATAAAGGTATCGCCTGTAACCTATTTTTGCAATTGTGTTTTGTGACGGCCACCGGGCTCAACCCCCTTTTTTGCTCTCATCCTTTGGAGTCTGTTGGGGGAATAGGATGTCCCCTGGACACCCCCCCACCTCCCCCAGGAGGAATCTTTGGGTCTCTTCCGGGTTCTGGCTCCGCCCAGGGAACAAAGGGAGCACCAATGACAACTTGCTCCTCCTGCGCGTCATCAGTCTCTGGACAGAAGCCACCTGAGGCTTTGGATCTCTTCGTCCAGGTTCTGACTCCGCCCCGGGGGAAATAAAGGGAGCCTCCAATGGGAACTTGCCCCTCCTCTCACGCGTCACCAGTTTCCCAGCGAGAGCCCGGTGGTTTTGTGGCGCGTGTCGGGTTGCCTAGCAACCGGAGACGCTCTGGCAGGGGGTGGGGAGGGCTGGTTGGCTGGCCAGGAGGCGGGGAAAGAGGCAGGGCTAGAGGGAAGGCTGGCCAATAAGCACCGCCTATTGCCCTCGCTCTCGCTCTCCCGTCGGCTGCCTGACTGACATCCAAACGGACCAGCTCATCAAAGCACGCCCCCCTCCCCGCGCACGCCCTCCTCCTCCTGCGTCAACGGTTACCCCGGCCTGCCTCCGCAAACCAGGGAGGTGCGCGCATGCGCCCTTCTCTTCGCCTCCCTCCCCCTAGGAAGGGGGAGGGACCGATGCACATGAGCAGTGGAGAGAGCGGCCGTTGGCGGGGTGGGGGAGCGCGCCTTTTTTAATCTCCTCAGGAGAGGAGAATGCGGTTTTTTCCTAGAGGGTTCTTTTTGTGTGTGTCCTTATTTATTCATTTTTGAATATTTTTACCTTGCCTTTACCTTTGGAAAAGGGACCTGTGGCTACACCCTGCTTTTTCTGCCCTTTTCAAAGTCGTTGTGGCAGGCAGAAGTTCAACAGGGTGGGGCGTTTCCTCAGCACCGTCGCTTACCAACCGTCTCTTTCTTCCCTGCACGTTTTAAGGGTGTTGGGCGAGAAGGCGTTGGCTGTTCAGGTGAATGCTGCCACCGCTGAGACTGGGGCTGATGCTGCCCAGTGCCTTTCACTACTACCCATTTCTTTTATCTATTTATCTCTCTATTTATTTATTTGGCTACTCAATTGACCACCTGAAGTTCCATCAGGAACTCTGGGTGGTGTACAAGAAATTGCCCAAATAAGCAATTAGCCCAAATGAACAGACCCTCCCCAATGAATCAAATAAAATAATAAAAAAGAAAGATATTTACCAAAGATATTTACCAAGTGGCCTGCTTTCTGAAGGCCACTTGGCCTAGTTGACCATGTTTTCAGAGCACAGTAGCAAATGTCCCACCATCTCTCTCTCTCTCTCTCTTTTTTGTTGCCCCTGTGGCTGCCAACCATCAATTTCCATGTGATCAGCAGTTTGGGCAACAGTGGAAGGTGGTGCTCTGAGGACATACCTGTACTAGCCAAGTCAGTTTTCTCTCATCTTCTCTGTCATTGATACCACACCTAGCTGCTGTTGGGTAGTATTTGTGACATGGTCAAGTAGGGAGTTAACTGGTGTCCAACAGAGCATACACATCTCTGTGGAATGGAGGCCCACTGTTTCTGGCCAGCACACTGGGCCACACAGTGTAATTGCCAGATAATCATCTAGTAAGTTTGGATTTATCTGTCATCTGTCATGAAAGTACACCAGAAAGTTCTCACCAATGCAACCAGGCCACACTCACCCGCGTTCACAGATTGTCATGGACTGCACAAGAGGTGCAATCTTGGAGTGAATCAGGGCTAATAGGCACAAGTTGAACCCTGATAAGACTGAGGTTCTGTTCTTTAAGAGGTCCTCCAATGGGTTTAATGGCCTTCATGGAGTGGAGGGTCGGATTTGATAACCTCCTGGATCTCTTCCCACTTCACGATTCTATGATTCGATAATCAGGATCATTGGATTGTCATCATTCCAGTGATTGTTCCAATGTCGTCATTCTAGAGCTCATAAAAACAACTCAAGGCATTTAAAGTTATATACCTATTATCTCTCCTTTTTGGTGGGAACCATCCCTGGGTCCCCTAATAAGTTGGTGTGCTGGCAATGTCAAGGATTCAGGGCGTGCCCTAGTTCGTTCTAGGGAGACTGATAACGTATCAGCCCTGTTGGATCTCTGCCCAGGTGTGTATTGATCCCATTGGTTTGCCCTGGAAAGCCAACATGCCGGAAACGTTTTTGGTTTCATGTCTGAAGTAAAAAAAAATCAATGTACCATTATCTTTCTCCCTGCGTTTATTTTTATTGATGGATGCTTATCGTGTAAATATAATCATAATAAACACTTGAAAATGCAAAAAAAAATCTTATTCAAATAGACCCCCTCCCAAAAGGGGACCCCCTAAATTTAGGAAGCATCACCTCACTGGACTGTGACTTTGGTCTCTAACCTTTGCTGTTTTAAACCGCTCAAGCAACAAAGTGCTGTTTCAGATTCATTTCTGATTTGGAAAGGCAGGCAGGGCTGACTAATCCACAGGCATATTTGTCCCACCGTCCACCCACCCCCACACACAAAGGAAAACCTGGAGCCCCACAACCTCCAAAATGTTAACCTCTACAGTGTCAGACTCATCCAGAGTGCCGTGCATTCCACTTATTTCTCTGGACACTGATCTTGTCTGGGGGAGATGGACATAGTTGGTTGATACCCATTCCAAACTACAGGAAAAGAGATTCCATGTGAACATTAGGAAGAACTTCATGATAGAGCTGTCCGGCAGTGGAAGATGCTGCCACAAAGGAGGGTGGTGGAGTCTCCTTCCTTGAAGGTTTTTAAGCAGAGGCTGGATGGCCCCATCTGTGGGAAATATTATGATGGGGGTTTCTGCATGGCAGGGGGTTGGACTAGATGGCCCTTGAGGTCTCTTCCAACTCTAGGATTCTATGATTCTAGGGGCAGCTGTGGGCCAGAGAACATAACCCGTCTGCCCAGGGAGCCATCATCCCTTCGGTAACTTTATTTGATTTATTGACTTAAAAGATTAAAAGGACCCAAGGCAGCTTACATTGGTTTTTTAAAAATAAAAAAAAAATAAAGTTAACAACAGCAAGCATAAGAAGAATGGAAAAAATATCAAACAGCCTACTAAAAACAAATGCAATGTCAAAACATATTTAAAGCAGAATGTGTACATTTATCCATTTTAAGGGACCCCACTCAGGTAGCCTGGCTTCTAGTGGGAGGGAGTTCCAAAGTCTGGGAGCAGCCATAGAGGAGGTCTACTCGAGTGGCCACAACCAAATTCTCTTGTGATGATGGTGAGACTAAGAGGAAGGCATCTCCCGATGTCCAAGAGATCCCAGTCAAGGATACCAAATGCCCTGCCTCCCGACTCACAAGTGGACGAAACCAGCTGAATTGTGGAAGCCAGCAAGGAGGCACGGGATATCACAGAGGTGAGGACATTCCCTCACATTTCATAAATATTTTAGTACTGTATATCTTCTCATGTGACAACAACACTGAAGAAATGACACTTAGCTACACCTTAAAGCAGTGAGTACACAGCTCATATTACAGTGTATTTATCATTTATTTATTAAATTTGTATACTAACATGGCTACTCTGGGCCGTTTACAAAGTTGAACAGATATCAATCCAACAAACAATATAATAGATAAACCAATCCAATAAATAAAAAAAACATAATAACCAATAAAATAATATCACAGAATGTGCTGTCCCCTCACACAGCCATTGATGTCTAAACCTTTGGCAACAAAACTGAGTACACTTATAGGTGTGTGTGTGTGTGTGTGTGTGTGATATGTCGTTACAGTCGTGACCGACTCTTTGTGACCCCATGTCTATGGAGTTTTCTTGGCAGGATTACTGGAGTAGTTTGCCATATACTAAACTATTTATCAAACTGGAAGGGGTATATTCACTTCTGTGATATACGGTATATAAAATATGTGGCATTGGGCTGGGAGCAACTAGTTGATCTGATGAGAGCTTTGAGATAGATTACCTTTCATCTTTCACTCCAAAGCAGGGGGAGGGGATTGATTAAATGAAGTTTTGAGAGGATTTAATAGATGCAAAAAACAGAAAGAATTTTCTGAGTTCAGTGCCACCTTTATTTGTGCCCACAAAACCCACTCTGAGCCGTGTAAGGTCCAGAAGAATGCAAAAACCCTTTGTCCAGAGAAGATGCTCCAAAACCTTGTGGCACGGGAGGTGAGTCTGGTTACAGTCAGACTATAGAGATGTCTGGGGGATGGTTATTTCTTATTCCTATGCATATGGAATCCTACCTGATAATCCACAACCTGGGTCTGAGCATCGCCTGGAATGAGTAAATATCTCCTCTCCTATCTTGGTTCAGGGATAATTTTTAACAACGAACACCTTAAACAACTCTCTTGCCACCGAATACAAATGCCTCTCTTTCTGAACAACAAGCCCACTTCCTAGGTGGAAGGAATCTGACCTTCCATGCACAAGAAGAATGTTCTAATAGATCATGGATTCAGAGACCAGGACTCGGGGCAATGCTCTCAAACTACAGGAAAAGAGATTTCATTTGAACATTAGGAAGAACTTCCTGACGGTTAGAGTTGTCTGGCAGTGGCATAATCTGCTGCCCAAAAGGAGGGTGTTGGAGTCTCCTTTTTCTTTGGAGGTTTTTAAGTAGAGGCTGGATGGCCATCTGTCAGAAATGCTGTGATGGGGGTTCCTGCATGGCAGGGGTTTGGACTAGATGGCCCTTGAGGTCTCTTCCAACTCTATGGTTCTATGAAACATGTCAAACGCATTTTGCCCCTACAGTGATGACATTCACAGTGAAACCTACCATCTCCAGAATTTTTATGTTGTACAGAGTTTATATTATACAAACTGTTTGTTATACAAGGGTCCACTGTATGGGACTTCTTTCATCAACGTCTAGGCATCAACGGAACTTCCCCCCTCATGTGGCCTCTTTGAGGTCCCCCGCGTCTCCCTCTCTCGCTGAAGCCTTTTCTGCCTCCTCTGCAGTCACCGGCCTCTTCTCCTCTCCTGTGTGAGTCACCTGGTGCTGAACCAAGGACTCTGTCGCAAAGACACTCTTATCAGATCCCAAACACGGATCGGGTTTCTCCCCTCGGTGGATTTTCGCGTGCTTGCTCAGGTACCTGCCATCGCTGAAGCTCTTCCCACAATCCAGGCATTGGTACAGTTTCTCCCCCGCGTGGACCCGTTTGTGCTTGTTGAACGAACTCCGTTCGTGGAAGCTCTTCCCGCATTCAGGGCAGCCATAGGGCTTCTCCCCCGTGTGGATCCTCGTGTGGCTCGTGAGTGTCCCTCGGTGGTTAAAGCTCTTCCCGCACTCCGCGCATTGATAGGGCCTTTCCCCCGTGTGGATCCGCTGGTGGGAAGCCAGGTCAATGAAGTTCTTCCCGCAGACCGTGCATGGATGCTCCTTCATCCTGGCATGGGCCTTCTGGTGCCGCTTACAGGCGCCGCGGTCGCTGAAGCTCTTCCCGCACTCGCCGCACCGGAACGGCTTCTCCCCGGTGTGGGTCCTCTGGTGTGCCTTGCAAGCGGCGCTGTCAAAGAACCTCTTCCCACACTCCGCGCACCCGTAGGGCCTCTCCCCCGTATGGATCAGCTTGTGGCGCCGAAAGGCTCCCCTCCCGCCGAACCGCTTCCCGCATTCGGTGCACAGGTAAGGCTTCTCCCCCGTGTGGGTCCGGTGGTGCCGCGACAGCGTTCCACTGTAGGCAAAGCTCTTCCCGCACTCCGCGCATTGGTAGGGCTTCTCCCCTGTGTGGGTCCGCTGGTGGCCGACGAGGTCGGTGACCCGCTTTCCACACTCAGAGCACTTGAAGAGTTTCGCCCCCGTGTGGACCCTCTGGTGGACGAAGAGCTTCGCGATCTGGCCAAAGCCTCTCCCGCACTCCAAGCACTGGAAGGGCTTGCCAGCTGCGTGGACCCGCTCGTGCAAAGTCAGGCTGCTTTTGGCACCGAAGCTCTTCTGGCACTGGGCGCACTTGTAGGGCTTCTCCCCTCGGTGGGCTCTTTGGTGAGAGAGGAGGTTGCTGCTGTGGCTGAAGCTGGTGCCGCAGACCGCGCATCGGTAGGGCTTCTCCCCCGTGTGGGTCCTTTGATGCGATGCAAGGTAGGCTTTCCTGTGGAAGCTCTTCCTGCACTGCATGCATTTGTAGGGTTTCTCCCCCGTGTGGCTCCTTTCGTGTAAAGTCAAGCTACTATTCACGGTGAACCCCTTCCCGCAGGTCGGACATTGGTACGGTTTCCTTTCCACGTGAACTCTCCGGTGATAACAGAAGCTCCCTTTCTGCCTGAAATTCTTTCCGCACTCGGGGCATTGGTAGGGTTTCCCCCCCATGTGGGTCCGCTGGTGGGAGCCAAGTGTCCTTCTGTCACCGAAGCTCCGTCCACATTCCGCGCACGTGTACGGCTTCAGCCCCGTGTGAGTCCTCCGGTGGACGGACAGCTGACAGCTCTGGCTGAAGCTCTTCCCACATTCCAGGCACTGGTGGGGTTTCTCGCCAGTGTGGGTCCGTTGATGGGAGCGGAGGCTTGAGCACCGGCTGAAGCACCTCCCATCAACGGAGGGCTTCTCTCCCGTGTGGAACCTCTTATGTTTGTTGAAGGAACTCTTCACGCTGAAGCTCCTCCCGCAATCCAGGCATTGGTAGGGTTTCTCGTCGGTATGCGTCCTCCTGTGCACGCTAAGTCGACAGCTCCGGCTGAAACTCTTCCCGCAGTCCGAACACTGGAAAGGTCTCTCACCCGTGTGCGTCCGTTGATGGGAGGCGAGGCCATCAATCCGCCCAAAACTCTTCCCGCACTCCGGACAGCTGAACGGCTTCTCCCCTGTGTGAATCCTCTGGTGGATGCCAAGAGAATAACTCCAGGCAAATTTCTTCCCACACTCCTGACATTTGAAGGGTTTCCCCCCTGGGCAGGTTCTCTCGCACGATGCGAGGGTGGTTTCATCACCGATCCTCTTCCGGTGCAGTAGAGGAATCTCTTCTAGGAGGCTCCCCCGGTGTCTTCTACGGGCGTAAGCGTTCCCGTAAAAAGCCCATGTGCTCTTCCTTTCCCCCCGGTCACGTTCAAAGGGTGTGAAGGTTTCATGAACGGCAGCGCCTTGAGAAAGAGAAGACGGGGTGCTCCAATTCCTGGGGCAATTTCCTTGGCCCCCTTCCCCTTTCTTCTGATCCCCACAGTTTCCTTTTCCTCCTTCAAGGCGGACTGTTTCCAGGAAGGACCAAACTGGGTCTCCAGAATGCCCGTCACTCCGGTCGCCACCTGATTGGAAAAGAAGGGGGGGATAAAACTTTGTTCAAAGCAAAAAACAAAAGTGCTGGACTCAGCCCAGTTTTTTTGTACGCTGTGCTGAAATCTGTGCTGTTTTGGGAATATGTTACTGTCAAAGACAATGCTGTGGGTCACAATCCTAGCAGAATATGCTAGTGGCATATGGCACGAATCAGCACATGCCAAATAAGTGGAGGTAGCAAGACACCCTGCTGAGTGAAGGAACACTGCTCTCCTGCAATGACAGCACTCAAGCTGGACCGTTTGGAGGTCACTTAAGAGATTTCAAAGCCTGGTCAGCCTTGGATACAGCACTGCAGAGAAATTCCATCACTTACATGCCTGCAGTTTATGTACAATGTATGAAAAGAAGACCAAGCAAACGGCTGAGATAAAACAACGGAAGTAGCATGCTTCTGGCCAAACTTAGCCTAGCCATCTTCATTTGGTTGGAGTCTTAGCTATGTAATATGCATAGATTTTATGTAGGTTCATCATTTTGAAGTCTGCTGTGCCCTGACACAAAATGGGGACCTGAAAGACAGAAACCTTACAGGCACCTAAATAGAGCTCCCTTGGGAGAAAGGCCACAGCCTCAAAGCTTTCAAGCTCAATCATTTCTCCCGCAGTGGGGACCACACTAGAGGTGTCCAAAATTCCAATAGATGAAACAGGCAAAAACATGTGTGTTGAACATAATAAGGGACACAGGCACCTGCAAGGAGATTCATGATCACTTCCTGCATCAATTACATACAGTAGGACCCCCGTATCCACTGATTCATTAACCACTGATTCATTTATCCATGGTTGGCAGTGGTAAAAATTAAATAACTAATTCAGCAGACACAAAGCAAGCTACTGTCACAAACAGCAGCCTCAAAGCAAGCTACTGTCGCAAAACAGCTATTTTGGGGCGGTTTGGCATTCTCTCTTATCCATGGTTTTTTTTATCCACAGGGAGGTTATGGAATCGATCCCCAGCGGATACTGGGGTCCTACTGTACAATGCATTCAATATGTCCCTATGTCAGAGCAGTTCAATGTCCACAAAGAGCTATCACCTTTGGCGAGAGTGAATGTGCTTCCCCCTTCCAAGCTTTGGGATTGGGAGATTGCAAAGCATCCCCTTCTCAGAGTGCTTACGTCCCTGCAAAAAGAATCAAGCGGAAACTGTGGCCCACGTTCTCCTCTGTTGCTCCTTTTATCGAGACCGACACAAGGAACGTACCCAATCTGTCATCAGGAGACCTGCTGAATTTTATGTGAAGCTACATCTTTCTGACAGGTCCCTGCAGATCACAAATTGTGTTGTACTGCCGCAGTGGCTGTCCATAGGCTTATGACTGATAACAGCTCCACTAATTCGTTAACCACTGGTTCAGTTATCCACGGCTGGCAGTGTAAAATAAATAAATAAATAAATAATTCAGCCGATGCAGAGCAAGCTACTGTCACAAACAGCAGCCCTGAAGCAAGCTACTGTCACAGATCAGCAGTTTTAGGTTTTTTGGGGGTGTTCTCCCTTATCCACAGGTTCCGTTATCCACTAGAATGCCTGGAACGGATCCCCAGCGGATACAGGCGTCCTGCTGTACAATTTCATGTGCTTTGTGTGTGCTATAGACATGCGATCTAAAGGGTACAAAAATCTCACAGGCGAGCTGACAAACAAACTGGAAAGCCGTAAGGTGTGGAATATTCCTCTCCAGATCTGTCCTCGCCAGCAGTAAGCCCAGAATTTGGAAGAAAGAAGTACTTCAGTTTCCAGGTGAGAAAACCTCACCCCACCCATCTCAGGGTCCCACCTTTTGACCGTCTTTTCTCCTCACTGTTCCAGCCAAAGGGTTTCTCTTTCACCTCCATCTGAGGGACAAGGTCCGGCTTGAAGAATTCTTCCAAAGAAATGCAAAACCTGGTTAGTTCATTGGGGGGAACCTTCGGAGTTCAGAAGCCATCCCAGCCGACCAAGGTTAAATAGACTCAAGGCCTTGGACTGGGAAACCCCACTGCCGCTGCCGCCGCCCCCCTGCCTGCCCCCCCCCCCACGGCACCGGGCCAGAAGTTGGTTGATGTCTTTCATGGTCCCCAGGCAAGTAAAAAAGGCCTCAAGAAACAACTAAGGGGGAATCCATTGAGACGTTCAGGTGAGAAAAGGAAGATGGGTGTCCATCTTAGAACAAGCCTGCCTAGGGGTTTGGCTAGTCACAGGGAGCCTGCCGTGCTGTTGGTGAAAAATGTACTCAGTGCATGCTCTGGAACCAAGTGACACCCCCAGTGTAACATCCGAAAACAGTAACGCAGCACCAATACGATGAAGTGTGCTTAGAAATAGCACGCTGCTGAGATGCACCAAAGCCTATATATATAAAAAAAATTAAAACTAGCCAGCCGTATAGGTGCTACATTACTGTTTCTAATATGGTCTATTTTACTTTAAAGGAGTCTATCAACATTGGAAACAAAGGAATTGTTTTACATTTTATCATGGTCCAAGGAATCTTGGCTCATATTGAGTTCACTGAGATGGGTTACATAAGAACATAAGAAGAGCCCTCATGCTGGATCAGGCCAAAGGCCCATCTAGTCCAGCTTCCTGTATCTCGCAGTGGCCCCACCAGATGCGTTTGGGAGAGCACCAGACTAGATATCTGTCTCCTGATACCACTCCCCTGCATCTGGCCCTTGAAGTACCCTGGTTTTAAGCCTGAGATGACGCATCTCCACCATGGTTTGTAACCTGTGATGGAGTTTTCCTCCAGGAATCTGTCCAATCCCCTTTTGAAGGCATCCAGGCCGGATGCCATCACCACATCCTGTGGCAGGGAGTTCCATAGACTAACAACGCGCTGGGTGAAAAAATATATTCTTTTGTCTGTTCATACTCTCCCAGACCTCAGTTTGAGTGAATGTCCCCTAGTTCTGGTATTTTGTGAGAGGGAGAAGAGCTTCCCTCTATCCACTTGACTCATGCCCTGCATTATTTTGCACGTCTCAATCATATCCCCCCTCAGGCACCTTTTTTCCAGACTAAAGAGGCCCAAATGTTTTAGCCTTTCCTCATAAGGGAGGTGCCCCAGCCCAGTAATCATTTTAGTCGCTCTCTTCTGCACCTTTTCCAGTTCCACTATGTCTTTCTTGAGATGCAGTGACCAGAATTGTACACAACACTCCAGGTGGGGCCTTAGTATCGTTTTGTACAATGGCATTATAATGTTGGCTGTTTTATTTTCAATCCCCTATTTGATGTGTATATTTTCTCTCCACGGCCTCTCTCTGGGCTTTTCTCCTGTTATGTTTCTTCTCCAGAAAAGGGGACTTTATACATACTGTTGGAGTATCAGATTTGGTATTTAAAGGGTTAAAGTCAAATCTGTTGTCATGCGCAGTGAAATGTTGGGGAGGAGATAAAAACTCCAGGTTGTTTCAGTTAGAGGGGTTTGCTGACTGAGTGGGAGTTACAGTTAGAGATAGTGAGCTCAGCTGTGTTAGCGTTCTGTTGTAAGACGCTGAAATGCCGGCTTGTAGTCCGGGTGTAAATATATGAGTTAAGTGTAAATAAACTAGGCAGTAATTTATGTCAGACTGATTTATTCTTGTACACTGGCAGAAGACGGTACGCTGTGCTAAATCTCCAGAAGAGAGAGAGCTACTCTGCTGACCCCTGTGTCTGAAGATTGTGAGATAAGCAGAGACACGCAGGGGAAGTGTGCTGGACCAGCTGGGATTCTCTCTCAGCTGTATGCTGGGGAGAATTTTTTTGCTCAACGGCCGCTCAAAGTTAACAAGGGTTATGGCCCAGGTTTATGGACAGTATTGCAAATTTGCCAGTGTCAAGAAAGCAGTGCAGGAGTTATATGTGCATGGTGAGAAGAGGGCTAAGGCAGAGAATGGAAGCCTGGAAGCCAAGTAACGCAGAGGACCTGACTGCAAGCAGTTTTTGCTGAGTTTGAGTATCAGTCTGGAGACAGAGAAAAAGGGGTTGGGATCTCTTTGCTTCGGGGTACAGTCGGTACCAAAGCAAATTGAGGTCGCCCTCAACTGGAAGTCTACATTTGGAGCTTCGAGGCTGTCTTGCTGGAAGGAGACGTGAGTAGCAGTCCCAGAGAGCCCATTGCTATTGGTGAATAGCAGAAGGGGGGATTGAAGCCCAAGATGGAGGAAGGACAGGAAAGTTTTACTGTGCCATTCCAACGTCTCAATTCTGAAAACTATCTGGATTGGAGTGTCCGAATTCAAGCTTGGCTGGAAGCCAGGAATTTGCTGGACTGTTTAAGTAATTTACCCACCGATCCAGCTCAGCTGCCCCAATCAGCCACAGCTGCTCAAAGAGCAGAAGCACTAGCCTCAGTGAGAAGGAATGCAAAAGCCAGGGCTATGTTGATTATGAGTTTAGACTCTAATCAGTTAGTTTATGTACAAAGTCTGAGAAATGCTAAAGAAATATGGGACACACTTGAGAGAGTACATCACAGAACGACCCCAGGTGCAAAGGTCCATTTGTACAGACAGCTGTTTGAGATGAAGCTAAAGCCCGGGGGAGATATCAGAGAACATATTGCTGCAATGGTGTCTATCTTCAACCAGTTGCGTACTATTGATATGGCTTTCACAGAAGACCAACAAGTTTGTGTTCTTCTGAGCTCTTTAGACAAAAGTTATAACACGCTGTGTTTAACTATGGAGGCTTTACCTCAGGACAATTTCAATATGTCTTATGTGTCGGGACGTCTTGTCCATGAACAGCAACTGAGAGCCAATGAAGGTGGGCGAAACAAAGGGAATGCAGGCTGCTTAACCCCAGGAGAGGGGGAAGTGAAAATCTACGTAGCTGCAAGAAAATGTTTCAGGTGTCAATCAACAAGCCATGTTTTGAAAAATTGCCCGCAGTCTCCAAACTCCAAGGTTAACTCCCATGGCAACCAGATAAGAGACAGTCCACAGCGTGGGTTGCAGAGGCAAGCTGCAGCTGAGAGAGGCAAGCACGGATATAGAAGAAAAGAAAACAGCTCACGCCATATGTCAGTGTCTATGGCAATGTTTAAGAATCAATCTTCAAGCAACTGTGTTTTCATTTTAGATAGTGGAGCCTCGCATCATCTAGCGCCACCTGGTGTTCAGAATGAGAATTGCAGGAAACTTTCTCAACCAAAGAACATTACAATGGCTAATGGGCAGAAAGAGTCTTTGAACACTGCTGCAACAGTGTATATTGAATGTTTGGACACTACTGTTGATGTTTTTGTTCTAAATGGCATGACACGTGGTATTTTGTCTGTATCAGCTCTAGTTAGAGATGGTTTTTCTGTATTGTTTGAAAATAACATATGTTCTGTTTCTAGGAATGGGAAGCTGCTGATTCAAGTGAAATGTAAAGATGGTTTGTATGCAGTGAATGCAAATGCAGTTCCAGAGGGATACAGCAATGCAAATGCAGTGCAGGCACAGTGTGCTAACATTCCCAAACACAACAGTTGTGCACATTTACTTCATCGTAGAATGTGTCATTTAAACTGGGGGTATTTAAAGAAAATGCCTGAATGTGTTGAAGGGTGCAATGTGAAACCATGTTCTAGATTTTTGGATTGTAGGCCATGCAAAGCTGCAAAGGTCAAGAGATGTAGTTATCCTAAGTCAACCAGGGTATCTACAGAACCTTTTCAACTTGTACATGTTGATGTTTGTGGTCCTATGCCAACTGTTTCTTTGGGAAATGCTAAGTTTATTCTTTCAATAGTTGATGATTTTTCCAGAAATGGTTGGGTATTTCCTCTGAAAACCAAGGGAGAAGCAGCTCAGAAACTGAAGGATTGGATTGTGGCAGTGGAGTGTGATTTTTCCACAAAAGTTAGACAAATTCAATCAGACAGAGGAGCTGAGTTTACAAATACAACATTTCAGAATTTTCTAAGACATAAGGGCATAGCGCATAGGTTGACAAATCCTTATTCTCCCGAGGAGAATGGCGTTGCGGAAAGGAGAAACCGAACTCTGCAGGAAGCGGTTGACGCTATGTTGAGAGATTCAGGTTTGTCAAAAAGCTATTGGGCTGAGGCATGGCAAACTGCTTCACATGTATTTAACAGAGCTTACAATTCTGTTGTAGGTCAAGCTCCTTACACGTTGCTAAATGGCAGGAAGCCAAAGATAGGTTATTTCAGAGTATTTGGTTCTGAGGCCCATGTTTTGATTCCAAAGCCACTACGTAGGAAAGGAGGACCAAGATCCAGAAAAATGATTTTTTGTGGATATGAACCATTGACAAAAGGTTGGAGATTTGCCTATCCTGATGGATCCAAAATACTAATCAGTAGAAGTGCAGAGTTTTGTGAGCAGAAAGGGTGGACTAGGGTTCACGCTAATCCTGAGGTGTTAAATGAAAATTTTGACAATATAGTAGGACAATATGAAGCAGGTGTAGGTCTTGAGCCAGATGCACAGGTAGATGACACTGATCAACAAGGTAGTGTATCTCCTAGAGGTGTGAAGTCTGAGCCAACATCACCACAGTCTAGTCCAGTGGGACAGAGAAGGCGTGTCAAGTCAGAAGGTTCAGGTAGTACTAGTAATTCTGACGCTAGTGATTCCAGAGTTGCACCCAGTAGTCCAACTGGGTCAGAGGGGGCGTCTGAGGTTGGTCCTAGACGTTCAGCTCGCACAACAAAAGGTAAACCACCAGAGAGATTTTCTCCTTCAAACTACTCAGCTGTGAGTGTTTGGATAGGTTTAGCTCAGTGTGAACCAGAGAGTTATGAGGAGGTTTTGCAATTGCCTGATGAGGAAGCTAGTAAATGGCATGCAGCAATGGAGAAAGAGATGGAATCCATGAAGACTATGAAAGTATTTACACCAACAACACTGCCAGAGGGCAAACAGGCAGTGAGTTGTCGTTGGGTGTATAGAATTAAGACTACAGCAACAGGTGAGACACAGTGTAAGGCAAGACTTGTCGCTAGAGGATTTACTCAGAAGAAAGGATTGCATTACACTGAGGTGTATGCACCAACTTCTAGAAGTGAGACATTTCGTATGTTGTTGACTGTCGCAGCACAGAGAGATTTTCAAGTAGCTCATTTTGATATAAATGTTGCTTATCTCAACTCAGATCTTGAAGAAGATTTGTACATGTTACCACCACCAGGTTTTGAGGGCAATAAACCAAACCAGGTGTGGAAGTTGCACAAATCGATCTATGGACTAAGACAGTCAGCACGAAACTGGAACAAGTGTTTAAATGATGTTTTGGAGAATATGGGTTTCCACAAGAGTCTAGCTGATAACTGCCTGTATCTGAAAGGATCAGGAGACGAGCAGGAGATAGTTCTGATTTTTGTTGATGATATTTTGTTTGTTAGTAAAACACAAAATCAGGTAAAGAAGTTTGCAACAAAGCTTGGAAAGAAGTTTCAGCTTAAGAATCTAGGTAATGTGAAAATGTATCTAGGGGTTCAGATTGATAAAACTGAGGATGGAAGTTTTTTACTTTGCCAGAAAGGCAAGATTGAACAGTTGTTACAGAAGTTCAGAATGTCTGACTGTAATGGTGCCAAAACACCGATGGAAACAAATTTTGAGAAGAATAGTCAAACCAGTAATGATGAGAAATTTGAGAGGCCAGAATTGTTTCAGTCAGCTATTGGAAGTTTATTGTATCTGTCTCAATGGAGCAGACCAGATATTGCTTTTGCTGTGAATTTGCTAAGTAGAGAAGCCTCAAATCTCAGTAAAATTGCATGGGATGAGTAAACAAACTCACAATGTTTTTCCCAACATTCACTGCGAGAGGGGGTGTTGGAGTATCAGATTTGGTATTTAAAGGGTTAAAGTCAAATCTGTTGTCATGCGCAGTGAAATGTTGGGGAGGAGATAAAAACTCCAGGTTGTTTCAGTTAGAGGGGTTTGCTGACTGAGTGGGAGTTACAGTTAGAGATAGTGAGCTCAGCTGTGTTAGCGTTCTGTTGTAAGACGCTGAAATGCCGGCTTGTAGTCCGGGTGTAAATATATGAGTTAAGTGTAAATAAACTAGGCAGTAATTTATGTCAGACTGATTTATTCTTGTACACTGGCAGAAGACGGTACGCTGTGCTAAATCTCCAGAAGAGAGAGAGCTACTCTGCTGACCCCTGAAGATTGTGAGATAAGCAGAGACACGCAGGGGAAGTGTGCTGGACCAGCTGGGATTCTCTCTCAGCTGTATGCTGGGAAGAATTTTTTTGCTCAACGGCCGCTCAAAGTTAACACATACACCCTAGTTTGCTAGGGAGTATGTATGGTGCATAAGCTGTTCATTTGTTATGTAAGCTGCCCAGAGACCTTTGGGTAGTGGGTGGCATATATAAGTTGTATAAATAAAATAAATACAAGGAAAAGAATAAAGCTGCCTCTCCGTCTAAGAAGAACACCCCCAGGCAAGAGAACTTTATACATGCACCATATACATGCAGGATCCGCTTTGATTCTATGAGACATTTTAATCCTTACCCAGGCAGAGAACGTTCTGGTAATTCTCCAACATCACCTCCTTGTAGAGGGACCTCTGGTCTGGATCCAGGAGGTCCCACTCCTCCCTGGTGAAAAACACAGCCACCTCCTCAAAGGAGACCATCTGCTGAAATGAAATTGGGTGGGGGTGGGGGGAGAGACACATAAAAAGGAAATACAATAGAATACCTTTATCCAATGCTATAACAATAGCAAATGGTAAAATACAGTGGCACCTCGACTTATGAATTTAATCCGTTCTGAATGCATGCTCTTAAGTCGAACTACTCTTAAGTCGGGGTACCTATCTAAAAAATTGAAAAAATAAGTTTAAAAATAAAAAAATATATATTTGTAAGTCGAGCAGACCCTATTTAAAATTTGTAAGGCCGCAGTTAAAATGCCAACAGTTTTCTGCTCTTAAGTCGAATTGCTCTTAAGTCGCGATACCACTGTATATAGTACTGTAGGATTGTTGTATCTGAGGAGAATCTGTTCCGGGAACACCCCCCCCCCCACGGATAGCAAATTCTGTGGATAAGAGCAAATGCCCCCAACCCCCTCCAAACGCTGGATAGTGTGGCAGCAGCAGAAAGGAGGGAATAAAGGTTTTCTTTTTTCTTTTGTTTTCCCCTTGCTGCCATAGTAAAGAGGGGAGAAAACCAAGGGAAAAAATATTTTAATGCCCATTATCAGAATTGCCCACTAGAGGGTGCCAGATACATTGCCAGGTAAAGTATTTCCAGGGTGCGTATAGGTGAAACTGTGGATATGGGATTCCCACTGCATTCCCTTTGACTTATACATGGCAGAAATCACCCCTTCCTTTTTCAAATGAAATTGACGTCTCCTGCCTTGGGGAGGGGGTTGGAGAAGAAAACCTTCCAAGGTCCCGTCTCACCCGTGGCCCTCACACGAGAGAAATGCAAATGGGACAGAGAGAGGGGTCCTGCTTCCCACTGGCAGCCAACTAAGCCAGTTTAGACTGGTTTGTGCTTGGAGAGGGGAAACCACGGCCGGAGAAATGCTGCCGGTCAGAGATGGATGAAGGGGCGCCAAATGGCCCAAGGATCATAGAATCATAGAATCCTAGAGTTGGAAGAGACCTCAAGGGCCATCCAGTCCAACCCCCTGCCATGCAGGAACCCCCATCACAATATTTCCGACAGATGGCCATCCAGCCTCTGCTTAAAAACCCCCAAAGAAGGAGACTCCACCACCCTCCTTTGTGGCAGCCATATTATTCCACTTATGCCGAACAGCTCTAACTGTCATGAAGTTCTTCCTGATGTTCAAATGGAATATCTTTTCCTGTAGTTTGAAACCATTGCCCCGAGTCCTAGTCTGAAGCCATGGAAAACAAACCTGTTCCCTCTTCAATATGACATCCTTTCAAATATTTAAACATAGCTATCATATCCCCCCCCCTCAGCCTTCTTTCAGAGAGGCTAAACATTCCCAGTTCCCTAACCCGTTCCTCATAAGACATTTCCTCCAGACCTTCAACCATCCTGGTCGCCCTCCTCTGCACCCGCTTGAGGTTTTCAACATCCTTTTTAAGTTGAGGCGCACAGAACTGGACACAGGACTCCAGGTGGGGTCTGACCAGAGCAGAATAGAGTGGTACTATCACTTCCCTTGATCTAGACACGATGGTTCTGTTGATGCAACCAAGAATCGCATTGGCTTTCCTGGCCGCCGCATCACACTGCTGACTCATGTTCAATTTGTGGTCCACCAAGACTCCCAGATCCCTTTCACAGGTAGAACACAACACCTGCTGCTGCTGCGTACCTGGTCCTGCGGACATCCTAGAGCGAAAAACCTCAGGGAGGTCAGCGGGGGCTGCCCGTGGGCAGATGGCTGAGCCCCACCCCGAAGAGACGACGAGCCACATCCTGCCCCAGATGCCATCACACCGCCTGCGTGAAGAGGAGGAAAAGAAGGCAAACAAGTCAGTTTGTAGGGTCTGTGTTTTTACGGACCATAAAAGACAGTGAGAACCCCTTTTCAGGGAACGCTTGAGAACTAGAGTTGTCATTTCGGATGGAAAACAACACACCCGGGGGCCACTGCTGTTCAAAATAACCGAAGAAACCCACATAAAAAAGGATTTCCTCACTCCGATGAGCCGTTTCCATCCAAGGGCTTCCGTTTCACCTTCAGAAGGGTTCCCAGGTTTTCCTGCCTTTTTTTGCAGGGGTTGGTCTAGATGACCTTTAGGGATCCCTGCCAATTCTTTCGAGTTTTATCTCTCTAAGAATTTGGTTGGGATGTGATCCCAGTAAAAGGAAAGCAGACTTTTCATGACGACTGACTGATCTCACATAGATTCCCTTGGATCTGCTCTGTGTAAGGTTAAATTTGGATTCTTAGTCAGTAGCCCTGTGCCAATGTTTATTACTTACTTGTTTAAAGTATTTATATACCATGCCTTTCGCCTCAAGAGTTCCCAAAGAGGATTACAGTACCAAAACTAGCAATATCAATAGCTAGTTATTTTTTTAAAAAAAAGATTATTTTAATATTAAAGAAACATAAGCAAATAAATTAAAATAATACAAAAACTGGCAGATGAAAGCACTTCAAAAAGACATTAAAAACAACAAAAACGCAACAGCCCCCCACTTAAAAAAAAAATCCTCTTATGCAACCAGTCACTAAAAGCAGGCAGTCAAGCGCAGACATAACACAATAACAACCAACCCACTAGAGGGCCAGAGACAGAGGCATGAAAAGGAATTAAAAATAAGCATGGACATAAAGGGGAACAATAAGTATTGTTGTTATAACTCAGAGGGCAAGGGGCTGTCTTTTAGGGTGCCTTGTGTGGCCTCTGGCGGTGGTGGACCTGGAAGGTTTGGGGGTTCGAGTCCCCCGTGGGGGGGACACATCTTCGGTTGGGTGGGGGTGGGGTGGGGGTGAAATGGGTGTGTGTGGGGGGGTCCCCAGATGTTCCTGGGACTGCAACTCCCAGGAGTCTTCACCATTTGCTCAACTCTGGCCACTGGACTGGGATGATCCCCAGGGACACCCCCCCTTTTCCCTTCCCTTCCCTTCCCTTCTGCAGACCGCCTGCCCTATAGATCGGGGGGGGGGGGTGATGGTGGTGGTTGCTTCTCCTGCCCCCTCGCTTCCCCCTCCAGGAAATCAAAACTGCCCCTTCTAAGCCTCACCGGGGAAGCGTGCAGGCACCCCCCCTCCTCCCTTCTTCAAAGGCACCAGCCAAAAATAAAATAAAGAAATAAAATAAAGACCCTCGCATTATAATAAATCCTCTCCTCCCCACCCCCAACAAATATATATATATACAAATCTTTTAAAAAATTATATATTAAAGGGGGTGCAAAGAAGGAAGACTCCAGAGAGGCCCCCCTCCACCTTTACTGCACCCCCCGTCAGGTTTCCTTGCATTGCATTCCCCAAAAATCTGCAATATATGACACCACCCGCTCTCCCAGTCTTGGATTCCCCACCTCTGGGCCCGATGCACCAAACCTCGCCCCTTCTCAGCGTCTTTCTTTTGCTGGGAAGATTTCTTTTTTTAATTAAAAAAAAGGGGGGAAAGGGGGGTGGTGGTTATCTCCTGCACCCTCCCCACCCTCCCCAATATAGGGCATCACTTCCTTCCTTTCTAGGAAGCCGGGATCGCTGTCCCCATTTTAACCCTATGCATATACAATATTTAATAAAATATTATGCAAATCAATAGAAAAATATAAAAAATAAATGCACTAATATAAATATATAAAATGCAAAGATAAAATTACATATATTATAGCATTATTATATATTTAAAGGGGGTGCAAAGAAGGAAGACTGCAGAGAGCCCCCCCTTCCAATTTTACTGCCCCCCCGTCAGGTTTCCTTGCATTGCATTCCCAAAAATCTGCAAATTTGCAATTGGGTCTTGGGGGGGTTGAGAGAGAGAAAAGACACCCCCCAGCAGAGAATTCCACCCCCACCCCGAAAAAAAGCTCCGATTTCAGATCCCAGGATTTGTGAAAGGCCCCTTTTTTGTAATTAAAAAAGAAGCTTCAAAGATTTCCAGATTTTTTGGGGGGAGTGGCAAAATTCCCACCTCTCGTCCCCCCAAAACCAACCTCTGGTGCCCCCCCCAGGGTTAAAACCACCGAAGCCCCCCCCCTGCGTGGCGCTTCCTAGAGAGGCAGGAAGTGCAATAAATAGAAGGGGTGGGGTGTGTGTGAATGGCTGTGGGGGGGGGAGAATCAAAGGGAAGACAAAGACACCCCCCCCCAACACACACAACACACCCACCCATGCTTGACTTCCTGGCAAAGGATGCGAAAGGAGGCGGGCTTGTGCGTGGGAATGGCAGGTACACGTGTCCCAAGATCATTTGAGGGGGGGGGGGGCAATGGTTTGAGGACAGGGGAGGGGGGGCGGCATTCCGGGAAAGGGGGAGCGAGGACACCCGATGCAGTGAAAAGAGTGCGGGGAAGGATGGTGTGCCTGCAAAATTCCCTGCCTTTATTTAACGTAATTTAATTTTAATTTTAATTTTTTGCAAGATCTCCGCTTGCCCTGCCCTGGCAGATCCCTCTCGCCCTCTAGCTTGCAACGAGTGTGTGTGTGTGTGTGTGTGCGTGTGTGTGTGCGTGTGCGTGTGCGTGTTTGCTTGCAACAAGTGCATATGTGTGTATTTGTGTGTGCTTGCGACGAGTGTGTATATACTGTATGTGTGTGTGTGTGCTTGCAAAGAGAGTGTGTGTGTACACTTGTTTCTGTACATGTGTGTGTGGTGTGTGTGCTTGTAATGAGTGTGTATATGTGTGTGTGTGTGCTTGAATAAGTGTATATGTGTGTGTGCTTGCAAAGTGTGTGTGTGTACGTGCATGTGTGTACATGTGTGTGTTGTGCGTGCTTGTAACAAGTGTGTGTGTGTGTGCTTGCAAAGTGTGTGTGTGCGCGCTTGCTTGCAAAGAGTATGTGTGTGTACGTGCATGTGTGTATATGTGTGTGTTGTGCGTGCTTTTAACAAGTGTGTGTGTGTGTGTGTGCTTGAATAAGTGTATATGTGTGTGTGCTTGCAAAGAGTGTGTGTGTACGTGCATGTGTGTACATGTGTGTGTTGTGCGTGTTTGTAACAAGTGTGTGTGTGTGTGTGTGTGTGTGCTTGAATAAGTGTATATGTGTGTGTGCTTGCAAAGAGTTGTGTGTGCTTGCAACGAGAGTATAAATGTGTGTGTGTGTGTGTGTGTGTGTGTGTGCTTACAAAGAGTATGTGTGTGTACGTGCATGTGTGTACATGTTGTGTGTGCTTGTATCTGTGTGTGTGTGTGTGTGTGTGTGTGTGTGTGTGTGCGTGTGCAGAAGCCTTCGCCTGCCTCTCTCAACCTATCTCTTCTATGGTCTCTGGGAGGAGCCCCCCCTCTTTCTCACCCCCCCCGCCACCTGTTTCCCCCCTCTGGGTTGGGAGGAAAGGAGCCCAAGATGCGCTAACTGGGATCCTCAGTGGACAACCCACCACACACACACACACACACACACACACACACACACACACACACACACACACACATCCCTCTGCTGCTTGATGGGCTTGAAGCTGAGTTTTCTGGGTAAGCGGGGGGGGGGGCAGCAGGAGGTGGAAGGGGGGTGGGAGGGGGTGGGAGAGGAAAGGGGGGCCCGCAGGAGGGGGAGGAGGTCCCCCAGAAATAAGGCTCTTTTTTTGGATGGGGGGGTGTTGAAGGGGCCGTTCTGTACTGTGTCTCCATAGGGGGTTCTTAAAAGGTTAAACTTTCCATCCAGCGCATGCTTACTAGCCCTGCCAGACTCTAGGGGGCGGTGCTCATCTCAGTTTTCAAGCCGAAGAGCCAGTGTTGGGCGAGCCCAGGGCCACGTGGCCGGCATGGCTGCAAGGAAGCACTGTTTTACCTTCCCGCTTTTTACGGCGGTTTCCCCTATTTATCTACTTGCATTTATTTACTTGTTTCCAAACTGCTAGGTTGGCAGGAGCTGGAGTGGGAGCTCCCTCCCCTGCGTGACAGCACCCGGGATCCGAACCGTTGGAGCTGCGGACTTTGCAGCCGACAGTTTTCAGCAATCTAGCCCACTGGAATCTTAATCTTAATTCTTACTTCAGTTCCTCTAGTCTGGAAGGTCCTGCCCATTTGACCAGCCTGCTGGGGGAAATCTTGGGGGGTGGCAGTGGACGTATCCAAATCTCCCCCCCCCCGCCGCCCCATCACACACAAACCACCAGGAGGTAAAGGGGACCTAGGCATCCTTAACCCACACACACCCAGGTTCCCTGCCAGATGAACTGATGAGGGTGGACCAGTGGGAGCTTATCTTTGGTCTGGTCCAAGGAAGGAGGAACTCCCCCCCCCCAGCTAACCACCCAATAACACATGTTGTTGTTGTTCAGTCGTTCAGTCGTGTCCGACTCTTCGTGACCCCATCATGGACCAGAGCTCGCCAGGCCTTCCTATCCTCCACTGCCTCCCGGAGTTTGGTCAAATCCATCTTGGTTGCATCGATGACACCATCCAACCATCTCATTCTCATGCCGTCCTCTTTTCCTTTTGCCTTCACAATAACGTATGCATTTCCACAAATCCTCTTCAGAAGGGACGTGGCTTCCTCTCTTCTCCTGGTCGACTCTAAGGGTCAAGGGTCTCCTAAAATCACCTCTCTTGAATGGATCCAGCCCCTGATGGCCAATATCACCTTTAAAACCCACCACTCTTTACCCTTTCACCTAGGAGAGCGTCTGTGGAGGTGTTCCAAGGCCTCTCAGGCGGCTAGGCTCCGTAGCATCAACCCTGGTTGTGTACTTCGCAAGATACACCAACCCTTCAAGGTAGGACAAACCAGAAAATGTCCTAAGTTCCAAAATTACTTCTCTGGCCAAGACACGGAGCTTTAGCCACACTCACTCTTTAGGCAAAAACCAGGCTTTGATAGATTATTATTATTTTTTATTAAAAATATAAAAAGTAAAAAGTCATTTTAAAGTTTCAGTAAAAAGATCAATGCAAAGCACAATAGATATAACATTAAATCAGTAGCATGGTCATAGGATATGCATGCAATCCAAGACAATAAGAAAACTCTCTGAATTATTCTATGTTACACTCGTATTCTGGACTACAAAACTCATTTTGAATAAAAGCCCTAAAACAAAGCCATGAGCAGAATCATCATCAGAATCCTATTCTCTAACTTAAAAGTGTCATCTCATTATTGGTATCTCCTCCCATTATTCACAGTCATAAGAACATAAGAAGAGCCATGCTGGATCTTCTATGAGGACGATGAAGAAGAAGAAGAAGAAGAAGAAGAAGAAGAAGAAGAAGAAGAGGGGGAGGAGGGGGGACTGTTGGGAGGCTTTTGATGACATCAGACAAAACACATGTATGGGACTTGTATGGTAATAATCTTTGAGAAGTACTGTAGAACAGGGGAAGTCCCCATCGATTGGAGGAGGGCTAATGTCCCCATCGTCAAAAAGGGGGGGAAAGAGGACCTAAATAATTACTGCCCAGTCAGCTTGACTTCAATTCCTGGAAAGATCCTAGAGCAGATTATTAAATAGGCAGTCTGTAATTATTTAACAAACAATGCTGTCCTTATGAGAAGTCTAAACAGGTTTCTTAAAAGCAAGTCATGCCAGACCAAATTGATCTCTTTATTTGATAAAATTACAGGCCTGGTGGATGAGGGGAATGTTGTGGATATTGCTTATCTAGACTTTAGTAGGGCCTTCGATAAGGTTCCCCATGGTATTCTTGTTAAGACGTTAGTAGAAAGTGGGATAGATAGTGCTACTGTTAGGTGGATTTGTAATTGGTTGACTGATCGCACCCAAAGGGTGATCATAAATGGCTTCTCTTCTAAAACTCCTGGAGAGACGTGACCAGTGGGGTGCCCCAGGGTTCTGTTCTGGTTCCAGTGCTGTTCAATATCTTTATTAATGACTTGGAGGAAGGTATAGAGAGTATGCTAATTAAATTTGCAGATGATACCAAATTGGGAGGGGTTGCTAATTCCCTAGAGCAGGGGTCCTCAACCTAAGGCCCCAGGGCCGGATGCGGCCCCCCAAGGTCCTGAATCCGGCCCCTGAGACCAATTGCAACCCCCCCACCTACCCCCTACTTTGCAAGCAAACAAGCCTCCGCAGCTGCTTCTATTGCTGAGGCAGTTCAAAATAGTGGGCTATGTCACTTCTCTCACTCCCCCTAACTACCGCCTATATGATCAGCATGCTGGCTAGTGGGGCATTCAAAGTGGGAGGGCTACAGCAAGATCCCCTGCTCCCCCCACCCACTGTGGTCCGGCCCCCAGTGGTGTCTAGGGTGTGGTGAACCGGGCCCGCTGTTTGAAAACTTTGAGGACCCCTGCCCTAGAGGATAGGATGAAAATCCAAAAGGACCTTGACAGATTAGAGTGCTGGGCCAAAGCTAATGGAATGGGTTTTAAAAGAAGGAATTGTAGGGTGCTGCATCTAGGTAAAAAGAATGAATTGCACAGATATAGGATGGGAGACACCTGGCTGGAGAATAGTACATGTGAAAGGGATGTGGGAGTCTTGGTGGACCACAAATTGAACATAAGTCAGCAGTGTGATACGGTGACCAAGAAAGCCAATGCGATTCTTAGTTACATCAACAGAACCATAGTGTCTAGATCAAGGGAAGTGATAGTACCACTCTATTCTGCTCTGGTCAGACCCCACCTGGAGTACTGTGTCCAGTTCTGTGCACCTCAATTTAAAAAGGATGTTGACAACCTCGAGTGGGTGCAGAGGAGGGCGACCAGGATGGTTGAGGGTCTGGAGGAAATGTCTTATGAGGAACGGGTTAGGGAACTGGGAATGTTTAGCCTTTCTGAAAGAAGGCTGAGGGGGGGATATGATAGCTATGTTTAAATATTTGAAAGGATGTAATATCAAAGAGGGAACAGGGTTTTTTTCCCATGGCTTCAGAGACTAGGACTCAGGGCAATGGTTTCAAACTACAGGAAAAGTGATCCCATTTGAACATTAGTCAGAACTTCATGACAGTTAGAGCTGTTCAGCAGTGGAAGATGCGGCCACAGAGAAGGGTGGTGGAGTCTCCTTCTTTGGAGGTTTTTAAGCAGAGGCTGGATGGCCATCTGTTGGAAATATTGTGATGGGGATTCCTACATGGCAGGGGGTTGGACTAGATGGCCCTTGAGGTCTCTTCCAACTCTATGATTCTATGAACACTGGCTCTTCTATCCCAGCTAGACTAGTGGAATGTACTCTATGTGGGACTAACAATGAAAACTCTCAGGAAATTTCACTGGGTCCAAAATGCAGCAGCCAGATTGCTGACTGGAGCAGGGTACAGAGATCACATTACACACCTATGAAAGCAGCTCCACTGGCTACCCATCAGCTATTGGGCACAATTCAGGGTGCTGACCTTGACCTACAAAGCACTGTACGACCTGGGTCCTAGCTAACTGAAAAATTGAATCTCACAGTATGAACTGACTCAGGTGTTAAGGTCATTGGGAGAGACCTTTCTCTCCATTCCCCCACCCTCACAGGTACATCTCGTAGGAACCCATGAAAGGGCCTTCTCGGCTGCTGTGCTCAGACTCTGGAACTCCCTCCCACTGGAGGCCAGGACTGCTCCATCTCTGCTGGTTTTCCCGAAACAGGCAAAGACTTTTCTCTGTCCTGAATCTTGAGTTTGTTGCCATTTTACCCAAAGGGGACTTTTGTGCCTCTAAATCCCAGGAGACACCCTAAAACTTAGTAAGAGAAGACAATATGTCCTGAGGCAGGAAACCATCTCTCGACCCATCACAAAATGTCTGGCTTCTCCTCCTTGTCTCTGGCTTTCCTACAAAGGTGGCCTTTGGTCAGGTGGCACAGTAGATCAATCAATCAATCAATCAATCAATCAATCAAATAAATAAATAAATAAATAACATTTTTCTCTTTCACATGCTGTCACCTCTGGTCTCTAGGGTGAGCCGTTTGGGGGCAGAGGCATCCCTGGGCAAAGAGGGGAGCAGTGGGGGCCTTCCATCCGGGCCTTCCCCCCACGCGGAATGGCCCCCATGGATCGGGACCTCCAGGGCCAGGAAAGGCAGGTGGGGTTTTGAATTCCCTGCGCCCTTGAATGATGCTTCCGGCAGGCTGAGCTGTCACAAACCGCCAGGCGCGTCAGGCTGCCAGGAGCAGCATTGCTTTTACACTTTTTTTCTCAAGGCATCCCAGAGGCAAAAATATCATCTGGGAAAACATGCCTCTTCCTGGAAAATTCTGTTTACCTTGTGGAAAATTCATCTTACGGGGCATTCGTCTTGCGAGGTACCACTCCTGTATGTATTAATTCTAGGTAAGAATTTGACTAGGTTCTGATTTGTTTCCTTCCAAATCCAAATATTTACTTACATTTTGTGTCTTTTCAAACAAAGGTAGGAATGAAAATAAAAAAAACCCAACCCTATCAAAATGAGCAGGACTGTGTCAGCTGTCAGGAGTACATTTGAAGTTAAGAAATTCCGGAAATTTCAGGATTAGGCGGGAGGGAGGGGGGGTCCACGGGAAACAAAACAAAGAAACGGGCAAGGGAGAAAGAAGTTTGGGAACTTCTGGGATTTGTAGGAAAAGAGGGAAGGGGGTGCTCCGGAGGGAAGGAGAGGGAAGGTTGCCCCCCCCCAGTGAAGGCTATCACTACCAAAAAATAAATAAAATTAAAATTAAAATAAACCCCCTCCTACCAAAGTAAGCAGCACTGCCTGGCACCTGCCAGAAGTACATTGGA
>JAPFRF010000174.1:0-104316 GCA_029282475.1 Phrynocephalus forsythii | reverse complement strand
AATTCCAGAGGCATCGCTGAATTCGAGGCGTTTCCGATATTCCCGGTCAGCCCAGGCCCTGCCTGGAACGCCCGTGGAATTCCGGACAGCGTTTTTCCGGCATTCCCCGGCCGGGCGCCAGGCTCCTGATCCGGGAACGCCGCGGAATCGAGGCGCTTTTTTCCCGACATTCCTGGTCGGGCACCGCCCCGGACCAGGACGCGCTGGAATTCGACAGCGCCCCGACATTCCCGGTCAAGCCAGGCCCCGATCCGGGAACGCCGGTGAATTCCGAGGCGTTTTTCCGATATTCCTGGTCGGGCGCTGGGCCTCGAGTTCGGGAACGCCACAAATTCAGAGGCATTTTTCCCGACATTCCCGGTCGGGCGCGCCGCAGCCCCAATCTGGGACACCGCGAATTCCGAGGCGTTTTTTCAGACATTCCCCGGTCAGCCCAGGCCTCGATCCGGGAACGCCGCAGAATTCTGCATGCTTTTTCCCGACTTTCCCGGTTGGCGCTGGCCTCCGATCCGGGAACGCCACGGAATTCGACCCGCTTTCCAACGCTCCGGGTTGGCGCTGGGAAACCGATCCGGGAACGCCGGAATTCCAGAGTCTTTTTTTCCCGATTTTCCCGGTCGGGTGCCGGGCCCCATTCGGGAACGCCGCGAATTCGGAGGCATTTTTTCCCGACATTCCTGGCCGCACCGGGGCCCGGATCCGGGACGCCATGAATTCGGGACAAGTTTTTTTCCGACATTCCCGGTCGGGCGCTGGGCTGAACCGATTCGGGAACGCCCTCCGACAATTCCAGAGGTATTTTTTCCGACATTCCTGGTCGGGCGCCGCTGCCCCGATCCGGGACACCACGGAATTCCGGAGGCGTTTTTCCGATATTCCCCGGCCAGCCTAGGCCCCTGCCTGGAACGCTGTGGAATTCGAGGCGTTTCCGACATTCCCGGTCGGGCGCTGGGCCCCGATGGGAACGCCGCCGACTCCAGAGGAGTTTTTCCGACATTCCCGGGGATAGGCGCCGCGGCCCATCCGGGACACCGCGAATTCCGGAGGCGGCCCGACATTCCCGGTCAGCCTAGGCCCCGATCCGGGAACGCCGCAGAATTCTCGACCTCGCTTTTTTTCCGACGCTTCCGGTCGGGCGCTGCCCCAACCGGGACGCTGCGGAATTCGAGGCGTTTTTTTTCGACATTCTCGGTCGGGCGCCGCTGCCCCGATCCAGGGACACAGCGGAATTCCGAGCCATTTCCCGACGCCTCGGTCGGGCGCTGCCCTAACCGAGACGCCGAATTCGACGCTGCTTTCCTGACGTCGGTCGGGCGCCGGCCTCTGATTCGGGAACGCCGGGAATTCCGACGCTGCTTTTTTCCGACCTTCCTGGGACGGGCGCCCCCTGATCCGGGAACGCCGCAGAATTCAGACGCATTTTTCCGACTTCGGTCAGTGCCTGGGCCTCGATCCGGGAACACCGTGGAATTCCGGATGCATTTTTTCCCCGACATTCCCGGTTGGCACCAGGCCCCTGATCCGGGAACGCCGGTGAATTCGGAGGCATTTTTTTCCTGACATTCCCGGTTGGCGCTGGGCCCCGATTCGGGAACGCCGCCAAATTCCAGAGGCGTTTTTCGACATTCCCGGTCGGCGCCACGGCCCCGATCCGGGACACCGCGAATTCGGAGGCGCTTCCCGACATTCCCGGTCAGCCCAGGCCCCCGATCCGGGAACGCCGCAGAATTCCGCACGTGTTTTTTCCCGACATTGCTGGGTCGGGCGCTGGGCCCTAACTGGGAACACCGCGAATTCGATGTGTTTTTTCCCGACCTTCCCGGTGGGCGCTGCCTCCGATCCGGGAACGCCGCGGAATTCGGAGTCTTTTTCCCGACGCCCCGGTCGGGCGCCGGGCCCCGATCCGGGAACGCCGCCGATTCCAGAGGCATTTTTCCCGACATTCCGGGTCGGGCGCTAGGGCCCCGATCCGGGACACCGCGAATTCGAGGCGTTTTTTCCTCATATTCCCGGTCAGCCCAGGGGCCTGCCCGGGAACGCCGTGGAATTCCGGAGGCGTTTTTTCCCGACATTCCTGGGTCGGCACCGCCTCGATCCGGGACGCCGGGAATTCCGGACAAGTTTTTTCCCGACATTCCTGGTCGGGCGCCAGGGCCCTGATCCGGGAACGCCGTGAATTCCGGAGGCGTTTCCTGACATTCCTGGGTCGGGCGCCGGGCCCCGATTCGGGAACGCCGCCAATTCCAGAGGCATTTTTCCGACATTCCCGGTGGGCGCTGGGCTCCGATCCGGGAACGCCGCAATTCCGAGGCGTTTTTCCCGACATTCCTGGACAGCCTAGGGCCCCGATCCGGGAAAGCCGCGTGCATTCCGAGGCGTTTTCTCACATTCCCGAGGGTCAGCCTAGGCCCTGATCCGGGAACGCCCGCAGAATTCGAGGCGCTTTTTCCCGACATTCCCGGTCAGCCTAGGGGCCCTTATCCGGGAACGCCACGGAATTCCGCACGCTTTTTCCCGATATTCCTGGGTCGGCGCTGGGCCCTAACTGGGAACGCCGCGGAATTCCGGATGCGTTTTTTCCCGACCTTCCCGGTGGGCGCTGGGGCCACGATCCGGGAAAGCCGCTGAATTCCGAGGCGTTTTTTCCTCACATTCCCGGAGCCAGCCTAGGGCTCCCGATCCGGGAACGCCGAATTCCGACGCGCTTTTTTCCCGAGATTCCTGGGTCGGCGCCGGGCTCCTAACCGGGAACGCCGCGGAATTCGACGCGCTTTTTTCCTGACGCTCGGGTCGGGCGCTAGGCCCTGATCCGGGAACGCCGCGGAATTCCGGACGCGCTTTTTCCCGACCTTCCTGGGACGGGCGCTTCGGGCCCTGATCGGGAACGCCGCAGAATTCAGGACGATTTTTCCCGACGCTCCGGGTCAGTGCCGGGCCTCGATCCGGAACGCCGCCGAATTCCAGAGGAGTTTTTTCCCGATTCCCGGGATAGGCGCCGCGGCCCCGATCCGGGACACCGCGAATTCCGAGGCGTTTTTCCCGACCTTCCCGGTTGGCGCCGGCCCCGATCCGGGAACGCCACGGAATTCGACCCGCTTTTTCCTAACGCCCCGGTTGGCGCTGGGAACCCGATCCGGGGACGCCGCGAATTCGAGGCTCGCTTTTTCCCCGACCTTCCTGGTTCGCACCGGCCTCCGATCTGGGAATGCTGCGGAATTCCGCAGGCGTTTTTCCTGACCTTCCCGGTCGGGCGCTGGGCCCCTGATCCGGGAACGCCGCAGAATTCTGCAGGCGTTTTTCCGACGCTTCCCGGTTGGCGCTGGGGCCCCGATCCGGGAACGCCACGGAATTCGACCCGCTTTTCCCAAAGTTCCCGGTTGGCGCCAGGAACCCGATCCGGGACGCCGCGAATTCCGACCGCTTTTTTCCCGACGCTCCCGGTCGGGCGCTGGCCTCCGATCCGGGAACGCCGCGAATTCCGACCCGCTTCCCGACGCTTCCAGGTCGGCGCCGGGGCCCCGATCTGGGATGCCGCGGATTTCGACGCGCTTTTTCCCGGACGCCTCCGGGTCGGGGCTAGGGCCTCGATCCGAGACGCCACGGAATTCGACGCTGCTTTTCGACGCCCCCCAGGTCGGGCGAGGGACTCCCGATCCGGGAACGCCGCGGAATTCGGAGGCTGCTTTTTCCTCGACCTTCCCGGTCGGGTGCCGGGCCCCGATCCGGGACGCCGCGGAATTCCGGATGCTTTTTTTCCGACATTCCTGGTCGGGCGCCGGGCCCCGATCTGGGAACGCCGCCAATTTCAGAGGTGTTTTTCCCCGACATTCCGTCGGGGGCCGCTGCCCCGATCCGGGACACCGCGAATTCGGGAGGCGCTTTTTCCCGACATTCCCGGTCAGCCCAGGGCCCCGATCCAGGAACGCCGCAGAATTCCGCACGCGCTTTTTTTCCGACATTCCTGGGTCGGGCGCTGGGCCCAACTGGGAACGCCACGAATTCGGATGTGTTTTTTCCCGACCTTCCCGGTGGGCGCCTGGGCTCCGATCCGGGAAAGCCGCGAATTCCGAGGCGCGCTTTCCTCACATTCCCGGTCAGCCCAGGGCCACGATCCGAGAACGCAGCGGAATTCCAGAGTCTTTTTTTCCCGACCTTCCCGGTCGGCGCCATGGGCCCCGATACGGGACACCGCAGAATACCGAGGCGTTTTTTCCCGACATTCCCGGTCAGCCTAGGGCCTCGATCCGGGAACGCCGCGAAATTCCGACGCTGCTTTTTTCCTTCTCCGACGCCTCCGGTCGGGCGCCAGGGCCCCAATCCGGGACGCTGGAATTCCGGAGGCGTTTTCCTGACATTTCCGGTCGGCGCCACGGGCCCCGATCCAGAGACACAGCGAATTCCCGCTGGCAGATTTTCCCGACGCTTCCCGGTCGGGCGCTGCCCTAATCCGGGACGCCGCGAATTCGGACGCTGCGATTCCTGACGCCTCCCAGGTCGGGCGCCGCTGGGACCTGATCCGGGACACCGCGAATTCGAGGCGTTTCCCGACATTCCCGGTCAGCCGCTGCCCTCGATCCGGGAACGCCGCAGAATTCCGCGACGCTGCTTTTTTCTCGACGCCTCGGTCGGGCGCTAGGGCCCCGACTGGGACGCTGCGGAATTCGAGGCGTTTTTTCCGACATTCCCGGGTCGGGCGCCGCCCCGATCCAGGGACACAGCGAATTCCGCCGCTTTTTTTTCCGACGCTCCCGGTCGGGCGCTTGGGCCCTATCCGGGACGCCATGGAATTCGGAGGCGGCGTTTCCTGACGCTCCAAGGTCGGGCGCTGGGGCCCCGATCCGGGAACGCCGCGCGAATTCGGAGGCGTTGACGCGACGCGGTCGGGCGCCTGGGCCCCGATCCGGGAACGCCGCGGAATCCCCGACGCTGCTTTTTCCGACATTCCCGGGTTGGCGCCTGGGCTCTGATCCGGGAACGCCACGGAATTCCAGGGGACACATTTTTCCCCGGGCTTCCGGTCGGTGCCTGGGCCCCATCCGGGAACACCGTGGAATTACGGACGCTGCTTTTTTCCGACATTCCCGGTCGGGCGCCAGGGCCCTGATCCGGGAGCGCCGTGAATTCCGAGGCATTTTTTCCTGACATTCCCGGTCGGGCGCCGGGGCCTCGATTCGGGAACGCCGCCAATTCCAGAGGCGTTTTTTCCCGACATTCCCGGGTCGGGCGCCGCGCCCCTGATCCGGGACACCGCGAATTCGGAGGCGTTTTTTCCCGAACATTCCCGGCCAGCCTAGGCCCCGATCCAGGAACGCCGCAGAATTCCGACGACGCTTTTTTCCCGACATTCCTGGGTCGGGCGCTGAGCCCCAATCTGGGAACGCTGCGGAATTCCGGATGTGTTTTTTCCCGACCTTCCCGGTGGGCGCTGGGGCTCGATCCGGGAAAGCCGCGAATTCCGAGGCTTTTTTCCTCACATTCCCGGTCAGCCTAGGGGCCACGATCCGAGAACGAGCGGAATTCCAGAGAGTCTTTTTTCCCGACGGGAAGCTTCCCGGTCGGGCCCGGGCCCCGATTCGAGAACGCCGCGAATTCCGGAGGCGTTTTCCCGACATTCCCGGTCGGGCGCTGGGAACCCGATCCGGGACGCCGCGAATTCCGACTCCGTTTCCCCGACATTCCCGGGTCGGCGCTGGCCTCCGATCTGGGAATGCCGCTGAATTCCGGAGGCGCTTTTTTTTTCGACCTTCCCGGTCAGCGCCGGGCCCCGATCCGAAACGCCGCGGAATTCCGACCTGCTTTTTCCGACAAGCTCGGTTGGTGCCGGGCCCCGATCTGGGGATGCCGCGATTTCGGACGCTGTTTTTTCCCGAATTTTCCCAGTCGGGCCAGGGCCCCGATCCGGGACGCCACGGAATTCGACGCTGCTTTTTTCGACGCCCCGGTCGGGCGCTGACCTCGATCCGGGAACGCCACGGAATTCCAGAGGCGTTTTTTCCGACATTCCCGACAGCCTAGGGGCCCCGATCCGGGAAAGCCGCTGCAATTCGAGGCGTTTTTTCCTCACATTGCCGAAGTCAGCCCAGGGGCCACGATCCGGGAATGCAGCGAATTCGAGTCTTTTTTTTCCGACCTTCCCGGTCGGGTGCCTGGGACCCGATCCGGGAACACCGTGGAATTACGGACGCGTTTTTTTCCCGACATTCCCGGTCGGGCGCCAGGGCCCTGATCCGGGAACGCCGGTGAATTCCGAGGCATTTTTCCTGACATTCCCGGTCGGGCGCTGGGCCCGATCCGGGAACGCCGCCAATTCCAGAGGCGTTTCCCCGACATTCCCGGTCGGCGCTGCTGCCCCGATCCGGGACACCGCGAATTCGGAGGCGTTTGTCCTCACATTCCCGGGTCAGCCTAGGCCACGATCCGGGAACGCAGCGAATTCCGCACGCGCTTTTTCCCGACATTCCTGGGTCGGGCGCCAGGGCCCCAACTGGGAACGCTATGGAATTCGGATGTGTTTTTTCCCGACCTTCCCGGTGGGCGCCTGCCCGATCCGGGAACGCCGCTGAATTCGAGGCGCTTTCTGCCTCACATTCCCGGTCAGCCTAGGGGCCACGATCCGGGAACGCAGCGGAATTCTCGAGTCTTTTTTTCCCGACCTTCCCGGTCTGTGCTGGGGCCCCGATTCGGGAACGCCGCGAATTCGGAGGCATTTTTTTCCTGATATTCCTGGGTCGGCACCGCCCCGATCCGTGGACGCCGCGAAATCGGACAAGTTTTTTCCCGACATTCCCGGTCGGCGCCAGGGCCCTGATCCGGGAACGCCGTGAATTCCGGAGGCGTTTCCTGACATTCCCTGTCGGGCGCTGGGCCCCGATTCGGGAACGCCCCAATTCCAGAGGCATTTTTTCCCGACATTCCCGGTCGGGCGCCAGGGCCCCGATCCGGGACACCGCGAATTCCGGAGGCGTTTTTCCCGATATTCCCGGGTCAGCCCAGGGGCCCCGATCCGGGAATGCCGCAGAATTCCGCACGCGTTTTTTCCCGACATTCCTGGGTCGGCGCTGGGCCCCAACCGGGAACACCGCTGAATTCGGATGTGTTTTTTCCCGACCTTCCCGGTGGGCGCTGCTCCGATCCGGGAACGCCGAATTCCGTAGTCTTTTTTTCCTGACCTTCCCGGTTGGTGCCGGGGCCCCGATTCGGGAACGCCGCGAATTCGAGGCATTTTTCCCCGACATTCCTGGGTCGGCACCGGGGCCCGATCCGGGACGCCAGGAATTCCGACAAGTTTTTTCCCCGACATTCCCGGTCGGGCGCTGGGCCCCCGATCCGGGGAACGCCGCCGACTTCCAGAGGCATTTTTTTCCCGACATTCCCGGTCGGGCGCTGCCCCCGATCCGGGACACCACGGAATTCCGAGGCGTTTTTTCCCGATATTCCCGGTCAGCCCAGGGCCCTGCCCGGGAACGCTGTGGAATTCCGAGGCGTTTTTCCCCGACATTTCCCGGTCGGGCGCTGCCCCGGCGCGGGAACGCCGCCGACCCCAGAGGGGTTTTTTCCCGACATTCCCGGATAGGCGCCGCCCCGATCCGGGACACCGCGAATTCGGAGGCGTTTTTTCCCAACATTCCCGGTCAGCCCAGGCCCCGATCCGGGAACGCCGCAGAATTCTGCACACGCTTTTTCCCCCGACCTTCCCGGTTGGCGCTGGCCCCAATCCGAGAACGCCACGGAATTCCGACCCGCTTTTTCCCAACGCTCCCGGTTGGCGCTGGGAACCCGATCCGGGACGCCGCGAATTCCGACCTGCTTTTTCCCGACTGACCCTGGTCGCCGCTGGCCTCCGATCCGGGAATGCCGCGAATTCCGCAGGCGTTTTTTCCCGACCTTCCCGGTCGGGCGCTGGGCCCCAACCGGGACGCTGCGGAATTCCGAGGCGTTTTCGACATTCCCGGCCGGGCGCCATGCCCCGATCCAGGGACACAGCGAATTCCGCAGACGATTTCCCGACGCTCCCGGTCGGGCGCCGCCCTAACTGGGACGCCGCGAATTCGGACGCGCTTTTTTCCTGACGCTTCCCGGTCGGGCGCTGGGCCCCGATTCGGGAACGCCGCGAATTCGACCCGCTTTTTTCCCAACGCTCCCGGTTGGCGCCGGGGCCCCGATCCGGGAACGCCACGGAATTCGACCCGCTTTTTTCCCCGGAACGCCCCGGTTGGCGCTGGGGAAACCGATCCGGGACGCCACGGGAATTCCGACCCGCGTTTTTCCGATTTTCCCGGTCGGGCGCTGGGGCCTCCGATCTGGGAATGCCGCGAATTCCGCAGGCGTTTTTTCCGACCTTCCCGGTCGGCACCGCGCCCCGATCCAGGGACACAGCGGAATTCCGGCCGCGATTTTTCCCGACGCCCCGGTCGGGCGCCGGGCCCTAACTGGGACGCCGCGAATTCCGACGCTGCTTTTTTCCTGACGTTCCCGGTCGGGCGCCGGCTCGATTCGGGAACGCCGCGAATTCGAGGCGCGCTTCCGACGCTCCCGGATCGCCCCGGGCCTGATCCGGGAACGCCGCGAGAATTCCGGACGCTGCTTTTTTCCGACCTTCCTGGGACGGGCGCTTCGGGCCTTGATCCGGGAACGCCGCGAATTCAGGACGCATTTTTCCCGACATTTCGGTCAGTGCTCGGGCCCCGATCCGGGAACACCGTGGAATTCCGACGCATTTTTCCCGAGATTCCTGGGTCGGCACTGCCCCGATCCGGGAACGCCATGAATTCCGGGACAAGTTTTTTCCCGACATTCCCGGTCGGGCGCCAGGGCCCTGATTCGGGAACGCCGTGAATTCCGAGGCGTTTCCTGACATTCCTGGTCGGGCGCTGGGCCTCGATTCGGGAACGCCGCCACCCCAGAGGCATTTTTTCCCGACATTCCCGGTCGGCGCCAGGGCCCCGATCCGGGACACCGCGAATTCGAGGCGTTTTTTCCAGACATTCCCGGTCAGCCCAGGGGCCCCGATCCGGGAACGCCGCAGAATTCCTGCACGCGTTTCCCGACCTTCCCGGTTGGCGCTGGCCCCGATCCGGGAACGCCACGGAATTCCGACCTCGCTTTTTCCCAACGCTCCCGGGTTGGCGCTTGGGAAACCGATCCGGGACGCCGCGGAATTCCGACCTGCTTTTTCCCGACATTCCCGGTCGGCGCCGTCCTCCGATCTGGGAATGCCGCGAATTCCGAGGCGTTTTTTCCCGACCTTCCGGTCGGGCGCCAGGGCCCCGATCCAGGGACACAGCGGAATTCCGAGTCTTTTCCCGACGCTCCCGGGTCGGGCGCCGCCCTAACTGGGACGCCGAATTCCGACGCTGCTTTTTTCCTGACGTTCCCAAGGTCGGGCGCCGGGGCCCTGATCCGGGAACGCCGCGAATTCCGGAGGCGTTTTTCGACGCTCCCGGGTCGGCCCCGCCCCGATCCGGGAACGCCGCAGAATTCCGACGCGCTTTTTCCGACCTTCCTGGGACGGGCGCTTGGGCCCTGATCCGGGAACGCCGCGAATTCAGGACGATTTTTCCCGACAAGCCCGGGTCAGTGCCTGGGCCCCGATCCGGGAACACCGCGGAATTCCGGACGATTTTTCCCCCGACATTCCCGGTCGGCACCAGGGCCCTGATCCGGGAACGCCGTGAATTCCGAGACATTTTTTCCTGACATTCCCGGTTGGCGCTGGGGCCCCGATTCGGGAACGCCGCCAAATTCCAGAGGCGTTTTTCCGACATTCCCGGTCGGGCGCCACGGCCCCATCCGGGACACCGCGAATTCCGAGGCGTTTTTTCCCGACATTCCCGGTCAGCCTAGGGGCCCCGATCCGGGAACGCCGCGAATTCCGCACGCGCTTTTTCCCGACATTCCTGGGTCGGGCGCTGGGCCCTAACTGGGAACACCGCGAATTCGGATGTGTTTTTTCCCGACCTTCCCGGTGGGCGCCGGGGGCCCCGATCCAGGAACGCCGCGGAATTCCGAGTCTTTTTTTCCTGACCTTTCCCGGTCGGGTGCCGGGCCCCGATCCGGGAACGCCGCGAATTCGGAGGCATTTTTTTCCCGACATTCCTGGGTCGGCACCGGGGCCCGATCCGGGGACGCCGCTGAATTCCGACAAGGTTTTTCCCGACATTCCCGGTCGGGCGCTGGGCCCCGATCCGGGAACGCCGCCAATTCCAGAGGCATTTTTCCCGACATTCCCGGTCGGGCGCTGCCTCCCCGATCCGGGACACCGCGGAATTCGAGGCGCTTTTTTCGATATTCCCGGTCAGCCTAGGCCCTGCCCGGGAACACCGCGAATTCCGAGGCGTTTTTTCGGTCCGACATTCCTGGGTCGGGCGCTGGGCCCGATCCGTGGACGCCGCTGAATTCCGGACAAGTTTTTTCCCGACATTCCCGGGTCGGCGCCGGGGCCCCGATTCGGTAACGCCGCCGAATTCCAGAGGCATTTTTTCCCGACATTCCTGGGTCGGGCGCTGCCCCCGATCCGGGACACCGCGGAATTCGGAGGCGTTTTTTCCCGATATTCCCGGTCAGCCTAGGGGCCGATCCGGGAATGCCGCAGAATTCCGCATGCGTTTTTCCCGACATTCCTGGGTCGGGCGCTGGGCCCTAATCCGGGAACACCGCTGAATTCGATGTGTTTTTTCCCGACCTTCCCGGGTGGGCGCCGGGGCTCCGATCCGGGAACGCCGCGGAATTCCAGAGTCTTTTTTTCCCGACCTTCCCGGTCGGTGCCGGGCCCCGATCCGGGAACGCCGCGAATTCGACAAGTTTTTTTCCTGATATTCCTGGGTCGGCACTGGGCCCCGATCCGGGACGCCGCGGAATTCCAGGACAAGTTTTTTCCCGACATTCCCGGTCGGGCGCCAGGGCCCTGATTCGGGAACGCCGTGAATTCGGAGGCGTTTCCTGACATTCCTGGTCGGGCGCCGGGGCCCCGATTCGGGAACGCCGCCGAATTCCAGAGGCATTTTTTCCCGACATTCCTGGGTCGGCACCGGGGGCCCGATCCGTGGACGCCGCGGAATTCCGGACAAGTTTTTTCCGACATTCCCGGTCGGGCGCTGGGGCTCCGATCCGGAAAGCCGCGAATTTCCGAGGCGCTTTTCCTCACATTCCCGGTCAGCCTAGGGCCACGATCCGAGAACGCAGCGGAATTCCAGAGTCTTTTTCCCGACCTTTCCGGGTCGGTGCCGGGCCCGATTCGGAGAACGCCGCGAATTCGGAGGCGTTTTTTCCCGACATTCCCGGTCGGGCGCTGGGAACCCGATCCGGGACGCCGCTGAATTCGAGAGGCTTTTTTCCCCGACATTTCCCGGTCGGGCGCTGGCCTCCGATCTGGGAATGCCGCGAATTCGCAGGCGTTTTTTCCCGACCTTCCCGGTCAGCGCCGGGCCCCATCCGAAACGCCGCGGGAATTCCGACCTGCTTTTTTCCCGACGCTTTCCGGTTGGTGCCGCCCCGATCTGGGGATGCCGCGATTTCCGACGCTGCTTTTTTCCCGACATTCCCCGGTCGGGGCCAGGGCCTCGATCCGGGACGCCACGAATTCGGACGCTTTTTTTCCGACGCCCCGGTCGGGCGCTGACCTCCGATCCGGGAACGCCGCGAATTCGAGGCGTTTTTCCCGACATTCCCGGTCAGCCGCCGGGCCCCGATCCGGGAACGCCGCGGAATTCCGAGGCGCTTTTTCCTCACATTGCCGAAGTCAGCCTAGGGGCCACGATCCGGGAATGCAGCGGAATTCGAGTCTTTTTTTCCCGACCTTCCCGGTCGGGTGCCTGGGACCCGATCTGGGAACACCGTGGAATTACGGACGCTGCTTTTTCCCGACATTCCCGGTCGGGCGCCAGGGCCCTGATCCGGGAACGCCGTGAATTCGAGGCATTTTTTCCTGACATTCCCGGTCGGGCGCTGGGCCCCCGATCCGGGAACGCCGCGAATTCCAGAGGCGTTTTTTTCTCGACATTCCCGGTCGGCGCGCCTTGGGCCCCGATCCGGGACACCGCTGAATTCGGAGGCGGTTTTTCCCGACATTCCCGGTCGGGCGCTGGGCCCCGATCCGGGAACGCCGCCGACCCAGAGGCATTTTTCCCGACATTCCCGGTCGGGCGCCAGGGCCCCGATCCGGGACACCGCGGAATTCGAGAGGCGTTTCCCGACATTCCCGGTCAGCCTAGGGGCCCTGCCTCCGGGAACACCGCGAATTCCGGAGGCGTTTTTTCCCGACATTCCTGGGCCGGCGCCTGGGCCCGATCCGGGACGCCGCTGAATTCCGACAAGTTTTTTTCCCGACATTCCGGGTCGGGCGCCGGGGCCCCGATTCGGTAACGCCGCCGAATTCCAGAGGCATTTTTCCCGACATTCCCGGGTCGGCGCCGCGGCCCCGATCCGGGGACACCGCGGAATTCCGGAGGCGTTTTTTCCCGATATTCCCGGGTCAGCCCAGGGGCCCCGATCCGGGAATGCCGCAGAATTCCGAGGCATTTTTTCCCGACATTCCTGGGTCGGGCGCTGGGCCCCAATCCGGGAACACCGCGGAATTCCGATGTTTTTTCCCCGACCTTCCCGGTGGGCGCCGCCCATCCGGGAACGCCGCGGAATTCCAGAGTCTTTTTTTCCCGACCTTCCCGGGTCGGTGCCGGGGCCCCGATTCGGGAACGTCGCGGAATTCCGGACAAGTTTTTTCCCGATATTCCTGGGTCGGCACCGGGCCCATCCGGGAACGCCGCGAATTCGACAAGGCGTTTCCCCGACATTCCCGGTCGGCGCCAGGGCCCTGATTCGGGAACGCCGCTGAATTCCGGAGGCGTTTTTTCCTGACATTCCCTGGTCGGCGCCGGGGCCCCGATTCGGGAACGCCGCCGAATTCCAGAGGCATTTTTTCCCGACATTCCTGGGTCGGTGCCGGGGCCCGATCCGGGAACGCCGCGAATTCCGGAGGCATTTTTTCCCGACATTCCCGGTCGGGCGCTGGGCCCCCGATCCGGGAAAGCCGCGAATTCCGAGGCGCTTTTTCCTCACATTCCCGGTCAGCCCAGGGCCACGATCCGGGAACGCAGCGGAATTCCAGAGTCTTTTTTTCCCGACCTTCCCGGTCGGGCGCCGGGCCCCGATCCGGAACGCCGCGAATTCGGAGGCGTTTTTCCCGACATTCCCGGTCGGGCGCTGGGAACCCCATCCGGGACGCCGAATTCCGACCTGCTTTTTCCCGACTTTCCCGGTCGGGCGCTGGGCCTCCGATCCGGGAATGCCGCGAATTCCGCGAGGCGTTTTTTCGACCTTCCCGGTCAGCGCCGGGCCCCGATCCGAAACGCCGCGGAATTCGAGGCGTTTTCCCGACGCTCCGGTTGGTGCCGGGCCCCGATCCGGGATGCCGCGAATTCCGACGCTGCTTTTCCCTCGGACATTCCCGGTCGGGCCAGGGCCCCGATCCGGGACGCCACGGAATTCGACGCTGCTTTTCCGACGCCCCCGGTCGGGCGCTGGGCCCTCGATCCGGGAACGCCGCGAATTCGGAGGCGTTTTTTCCCGACATTCCCGGTCAGCCTAGGCCCCGATCCGGGAACGCCGGGAATTCGGAGGCGCTTTTTCCTCACATTGCCGAAGTCAGCCCAGGCCACGATCCGGGAATGCAGCGAATTCGAGTCTTTTTTTCCCGACCTTCCCGGTCGGGTGCCTGGGACCGGAATCTGGGAACACCGGAATTACGGACGCGCCGGGCTTCCCGACGCATTCCCGGTCGGGCGCCAGGGCCCTGATCCGGGAACGCCGTGAATTCGAGGCGGCCTGACATTCCCGGTCGGGCGCTGGGCCTTCCGGGAACGCCGCGAATTCCAGAGGCGTTTTTTCCCGACATTCCCGGTCGGGCGCTGCCCGATCCGGGAACGCCGCGAATTCGAGGCGTTTTTTCCGACATTCCCGGTCGGGCGCTAGGGGCCCGATCCGGGAACGCCGCGAATTCCGAGGCGTTTTTTCCTGACATTCCCGGTCGGCGCCGGGGCCCCGATCCGGGAACGCCGCGAATTCGAGGCGTTTTTCCTGACATTCCGGGTCGGGCGCCGCCCCGATCCGGGAACGCCGCGAATTCCGGAGGCGTTTTCGACTTCCTCCCGGCAGCCTAGGGGCCCTCGATCCGGGAACGCCGCGGAATTCCGGACGCTGCTTTTTTTTTCCCGGTCGGGCGCCTGGGTCCGGGACGCCGCGGAATTCGGAGGCTTTTTCCCCTCAATTCCGGGGGCGCTGGCCCCGATCCGGGACGCCGCGAATTCCGAGAGGTTTTTTCCAGACATTCCCGGTTTTCCGGGACGCCGCGAATTCCGGAGGCGTTTTTTCTTCCCGGTCGGGCGCCTGGGAACCCCGATCCGGGAACGCCGCGAATTCCGAGGCCGCTTTTTTTCCCGACATTCCTGGTCGGGCGCCGGCCCCGATCCGGGAACGCCGCGAATTCCGAGGCGTTTTTCCGACATTCCCGGTCGGGCGCCTGGGCCCCGATCCGGGAACGCCGCCGAATTCCGGAGGCGTTTTTCCCCGACATTCCCGGTCGGGCGCCGGGCCCCGATCCGGGAACGCCGCGAATTCGGAGGCGTTTTTCCCGACATTCCCGGTCAGCTAGGGGCCCCGATCCGGGAACGCCGCGGAATTCCGAGTCGGCGCTCGCTTTTTCCCGAAATTCCGCCCGGCCTGTGCGGGAACGCCCGAGGCCGGGTCGGAACGGCCCCATCCGGGAACGCGGAGGCGTTTTTTTCCCGACATTCCCGGTCGGGCGCCGGGCCCCTGATCCGGGACCCCGAATTCCTGACGCGTTTTTCCCGACATTCCCGGGTTGGCGCCTCCCCATCCGGAACGCCACGGAATTCCAGAGGCGTTTTTTCCGACATTCCCGCCAGCCGGTCCGCCCGCGGAATTCCAGAGGCCCCCGGTCCGGGAACACCGCGGAATTCGAGGCGTTTTTCCCGACATTCCCGGTCAGCGCCGCCAGTTCCCGATCCGGGAACGCAGCGAATTCCAGAGCGCTTTTTCCGACCTTCCCGGTCGGGCGCCGGGCCCCGATCCGGGAACGCCGGAATTCGGCGGCTTTTTTCCCGACATTCCCGGTCGGCGCCAGGCCCTGATCCGGGAACGCCGCGTGAATTCCAGAGGCGTTTTTTTCCGACATTCCCGGTCGGGCGCTGGGCCCCGATCCGGGAACGCCGCGGAATTCCAGAGGCGTTTTTTTCCCCGGCATTCCGGGAACGCCGGGAATTCGCGTTTTTTTCCGACATTCCCGGTCGGCCTCCCCCGATCCGGGAACGCCGCGGAATTCCGAGGCGTTTTTCCCGACATTCCTGGTCGGGCGCCGCGGGCCCCGATCCGGGAACGCCGGGGAATTCCTGAGAGGCGCTTTTTTCCGACATTCCCGGTCGGGCTGGGCCGATCCGGGAACGCCGCGAATTCGAGGCGTTTTTTCCCGACATTCCCGGGTCAGCCCAGGGGCCCCGATCCGGGAACGCCGCGAATTCCGACGGCGCTTCCCGACGCTCCCGGTCGGGCGCTGGGCCCCGATCCGGGAACGCCGCGAATTCCGGAGGCGTTTTTCCCGACGCCCCGGTCGGGCGCTGGGCCCCGATCCGGGAACGCCGCGAATTCCGAGAACACCGCCCGAATTCCCGGTCGGGCGCTTTTTTTTCCGGGACGCCGGTTTCCCGTTTTCCCGACATTCCTGGTCGGCGCCTAGGCCTCGATCCGGGAACGCCGCCGAATTCGAGGCGTTTTTCCCGACATTCCCGGTCGGGCGCCAGGCCCGATCCGGGAACGCCGCGAATTCCGGAGGCGTTTTTCCCGACCGGTCGGCGCTGGGTCCGGGAACGCCGCGGAATTCCCCGACATTCCTGGGTCGGGCGCCGCGGCCCCGATCCGGGAACGCCGCGGAATTCCGGACGCGTCCGACATTCCTGGTCGGCGCCGGGGCCCCATCCGGGAACGCCGCCCCGAGGCGTTTTTTCCCGACATTCCCGGGTCGGGCGCCGGCCCCGATTCGGGAACGCCGCGAATTCCAGAGGCTTTTTCCTGACATTCCCGGGCCGGTCGGGCGATCCGGGAACGCCGCGAATTCCGAGTCTTTTTCCCCGACGCGGTCGGGCGCGTGAATTCGCAGAATTCGGAGGCGTTTTTCCCGACATTCCTGGGTCCCCCGGGGAACGCCGCGAATCGACATTCCCGGGTCGGCGCCAGGGCCCTGATCCGGGAACGCCGCGAATTCCGAGGCGTTTTTTCCTGACATTCCCGGTCGGGCGCGGGCCCCGATCCGGGAACGCCGCCAATTCCAGAGGCATTTTTCCCGACATTCCCGGTCGGGCGCCGGGGCCCCGATCCGGGACACCGCGGAATTCGGAGGCGTTTTTTCCGACATTCCCGGTCAGCCTAGGCCACGATCCGGGAACGCAGCGAATTCCGACGAGCTTTTTTCCCGACATTCCTGGGTCGGGCGCCTGGGCCCCAATCCGGGAACGCCGCGAATTCGGATGTGTTTTTTCCCGACCTTCCCGGTGGGCGCCGGGGCTCCGATCCGGGAACGCCGCGGAATTCCGAAGGCGTTTCTTCCTCACATTCCCGGGTCAGCCCAGGGGCCACGATCCGGGAACGCAGCGGAATTCCGGAGTCTTTTTTTCCCGACCTTCCCGGGTCTGTGCTGGGGCCCCGATTCGGGAACGTCGCGGAATTCCGGAGGCATTTTTTCCCGATATTCCTGGGCCGGGCACCGGGCCCCGATCCGGGGACGCCCTAATCGGAATTCGACAAGCTTTTTCCCGACATTCCCGGTCGGGCGCCAGGGCCCTGATTCGGGAACGCCGTGAATTCCGAGGCGTTTTTTCCTGACATTCCTGGTCGGGCGCTGGGCCCCGATCCGGGAACGCCGCCGAATTCCAGAGGCATTTTTTCCCGACATTCCCGGTCGGGCGCCGCGCCCCCGATCCGGGACACCGCGAATTCGAGGCGTTTTTTTCAGACATTCCCGGTCAGCCCAGGGGCCTCGATCCGGGAACGCCGCAGAATTCTGCACGCGCTTTTTTCCCGACCTTCCCGGTTGGCGCTGCCCCCATCCGGGACGCCACGGAATTCGACCGCTTTCTTCCTAACGCTCCCGGTTGGCGCTGGGAAACCGATCCGGGACGCCGCGAATTCCGACCTTTTTTCCCGACATTCCCGGTCGGGCGCTGTCCTCCGATCCGGGAATGCCGCGGAATTCCGAGGCGTTTTTCCCGACGCCCGGGTCGGGCGCCGCTGCCCCGATCCAGGGACACAGCGAATTCCCGAGGCGATTTTCGACGCTCCCGGTCGGGCGCCGGGCCTAATCCGGGACGCCGCGGAATTCGGACGCTTTTTCCTGACATTCCCAGGTCGGGCGCTGGGCCTCGATCCGGGAACGCCGCGAATTCCGGAGGCGCTTCCGACGCTCCCGGTCGCCCCGCCCCGATCCGGGAACGCCGCAGAATTCCGACGCGCTTTTTTCCGACCTTCCTGGGACGGGCGCTTCCCCTGATCCGGGAACGCCGCGGAATTCAGGACGCATTTTTCCCGACGTTTCCGGGTCAGTGCCTGGGCCCCGATCCGGGAACACCGTGGAATTCCGGACGCATTTTTCCCGACATTCCCGGGTTGGCACCAGGGCCCTGATCCGGGAACGCCGGTGAATTCCGGAGACATTTTTTCCTGACATTCCCGGGTTGGCGCCGGGGCCCCGATTCGGGAACGCCGCCAAATTCCAGAGGCGTTTTTTCCCGACATTCCCGGGTCGGCGCCACGGCCCCGATCCGGGGACACCGCGGAATTCCGGAGGCGTTTTTTCCCGACATTCCCGGTCAGCCTAGGCCCCATCCGGGAACGCCGCAGAATTCCGCACGACGTTTTTTCCCGACATTCCTGGGTCGGCGCCGGGGCCCCAATCCGGGAACACCGCGGAATTCCGGATGTGTTTTTTCCCGACCTTCCCGGGTGGGCGCCGGGGCTCCGATCCAGGAACGCCGCGGAATTCCGTAGTCTTTTTTTCCTGACCTTCCCGGGTCGGTGCCGGGGCCCCGATTCGGGAACGTCGCGGAATTCCGGAGGCATTTTTTCCCGACATTCCTGGGTCGGCACCGGGGGCCCGATCCGTGGACGCCGCTGAATTCCGGACAAGGTTTTTCCCTGACATTCCCGGTCGGGCGCTGGGCCCCGATTCGGGAACGCCGCCGAATTCCAGAGGCATTTTTCCCGACATTCCCGGTCGGGCGCCGCGGCCCCGATCCGGGACACCGCGAATTCGAGGAGTTTTTTCCCGATATTCCCGGTCAGCCCAGGGGCCCTGCCCGGGAACACCGCGAATTCCGAGGCGCTTTTTTTTCCCGACATTCCTGGGTCGGCGCCAGGGCCCGATCCGGGACGCCGCTGAATTCCAGAGGCGTTTTTTCCCGACATTCCCGGTCGGGCGCTGGGCCCCGATCCGGGAACGCCGCCGAATTCCAGAGGCATTTTTTTCCCGACATTCCCGGTCGGGCGCGGCCCCGATCCGGGACACCGCGAATTCCGAGGCGTTTCCCGATATTCCCGGTCAGCCTAGGGCCCCGATCCGGGAATGCCGCAGAATTCCGAGGCTTTTTCCCCGACATTCCTGGGTCGGGCGCTGCCCTAATCTGGGAACACCGCGAATTCGATGTGTTTTTTTCCCGACCTTCCCGGTGGGCGCCTGGCCCCGATCCGGGAACGCCGCGGAATTCCAGAGTCTTTTTTTCCCGACATTCCCGGTCGGGCGCCCGGGCCCCGATCCGGGAACGCCGCGAATTCGAGGCATTTTTTCCCGACATTCCTGGGTCGCACCGGGGCCCGATCCGGGGGACGCCAAGAATTCGACAGGCATTTTTCCCGACATTCCGGTCGGGCGCTGGGAGGCCCGATTCGGGAACGCCGGGAACCGCCAATTCCAGAGGCATTTTTTCCCGACATTCCCGGGTCGGGCGCCGGGCCCCGATCCGGGAACGCCGCCGACCCAGAGGCATTTTTTCCTAACATTCCCGGTCGGGCGCCGGGGCCCCGATCCGGGACACCGCGGAATTCGGGAGGCGTTTCCCGACGCCTTCCCGGTCAGCCTAGGGGCCCCGATCCGGGAACGCCGCAGAATTTCCGCGACGCGTTTTTCCCGACATTCCTGGGTCAGCGCTGGGGCCCCAATCCGGGAACACCGCTGAATTCCGATGTGTTTTTTCCCGACCTTCCCGGTGGGCGCTGGGCCCGATCCGGGAACGCCGCGGAATTCCGTAGTCTTTTTTTCCTGACCTTCCCGGGTTGGTGCCGGGGCCCCGATTCGGGAACGTCGCGGAATTCCGGAGGCATTTTTTCCCGACATTCCTGGGTCGGCACCGGGGGCCCGATCCGTGGACGCCGCGGAATTCCGGACAAGTTTTTTCCCGACATTCCCGGGTCGGCGCCGGGGCCCCGATTCGGGAACGCCGCCGAATTCCAGAGGCATTTTTTCCCGACATTCCCGGGTCGGCGCCGCGGCCCCGATCCGGGGACACCACGGAATTCCGGAGGCGTTTTTTCCCGATATTCCCGGGTCAGCCCAGGGGCCCCGTTCCGGGAACGCTGTGGAATTCCGGAGGCGTTTTTTCCCGACATTCCCGGGTCGGCGCCGGGGCCCCGATGCGGGAACGCCGCCGAATTCCAGAGGAGTTTTTTCCCGACATTCCCGGGATAGGCGCCGCGGCCCCGATCCGGGGACACCGCGGAATTCCGGGGCGTTTTCCCAACATTCCCGGTCAGCCTAGGGGCCCCGATCCGGGAACGCCGCAGAAATTCTGCACGCGCTTTTCCCGACCTTCCCGGTTGGCGCCGGGCCCCCAATCCGAGAACGCCACGGAATTCGACCTGCTTTTTCCCAACGCTCCTGGGTTGGCGCTGGGAACCCGATCCGGGACGCCGCGGAATTCGACCTGCGCTTTTCCCGACCTTCCCGGTCGCCGGCCTCCGATCTGGGAATGCCGCGAATTCCGCGAGGCGCGCTTTCCCGACCTTCCCGGTCGGGCGCCGGGCCCCGATCCGGGAACGCCGCGAATTCCGACCTTTTTTCCGACAAGCTCGGTCGGGCGCCGGGCCCTAATCCGGGACGCTGCGGAATTCGAGGCGTTTTTTCCCGACATTCCCGGTCGGGCGCCGCCCCGATCCAGGGACACAGCGAATTCCGCCAGGCGTTTTTCCCGACGCTCCCGGTCGGGCGCTGGGCCCTAATCCGGGACGCCGCGAATTCGGACGCGCTTCCTGACGCTCCAAGGTCGGGCGCCGCCCCCGATCCGGGACACCGCGAATTCGGAGGCGTTTTTTTCAGACATTCCCGGGTCAGCCTAGGGGCCCGATCCGGGAACGCAGCAGAATTCTGCACGCTGCTTTTTTCCCGACCTTCCCGGTTGGCGCCGCCCCCGATCCGGGAACGCCACGGAATTCCGACCCGCTTTTTCCCAACGCTCCCGGTTGGCGCTGGGAAACCGATCCGGGACGCCGCGGAATTCGACCCGGCGATTCCCGACCTTCCCGGTCGGGCGCCGGGGCTCCGATCCGGGAATGCCGCGAATTCCGAGGCGTTTTTCCCGACATTCCGGTCGGGCGCTGCCCCGATCCAGGGACACAGCGGAATTCCGCCGCATTTCCCGACGTTTCGGTCCGACGCTCCCCCGGTCGGGACACAGCGGAATTCCGCCGATCGGTCGGCCGCCCTAACTGGGACGCCGGAATTCGGACGCTGCTTTTTTCCTGACGCTCCAAGGTCGGGCGCTGGGGCCCGATCCGGGAACGCCGCGAATTCGAGGCGTTTTTCCTGACGCTCCCGGGTCGCCCCGCCCCGATCCGGGAACGCCGCAGAATTCGACGCTGCTTTTTTCCGACCTTCCTGGGACGGGCGCTTGCCTGATCCGGGAACGCCGCGGAATTCAGGACGCGCTTTTTCCCGACATTCTCGGTCAGTGCCTGGGCCCCGATCCGGGAACACCGTGGAATTCGGACGATTTTTCCCGACATTCCCGGTTGGCACCAGGGCCCTGATCCGGGAACGCCGGTGAATTCCGAGACATTTTTTCCTGACATTCCCGGTTGGCGCTGGGCCCCGATTCGGGAACGCCGCCAAATTCCAGAGGCGTTTTTTCCGACATTCCCGGTCGGGCGCCACGGCCCCGATCCGGGACACCGCGAATTCCGGAGGCGTTTTTTCCCGACATTCCCGGTCAGCCTAGGGGCTCCGATCCGGGAACGCCGCAGAATTCCGCACGCGCTTTTTTCGACATTCCTGGGTCGGGCGCTGCCCTAACCGGGAACACCGCGAATTCGATGTGTTTTTTCCCGACCTTTCCCGGTGGGCGCTGGGCCCGATCCGGGAACGCCGCGAATTCCGTAGAGTCTTTTTCCTGACCTTCCCGGTCGGGTGCCGGGCCCCGATCCGGGAACGCCGCGAATTCGGAGGCATTTTTTTCCCGACATTCCTGGGTCGGCACCGGGGCCCGATCCGGGGACGCCGCTGAATTCGACAAGTTTTTTCCCCGACATTCCTGGTCGGGCGCTGGGGCCCCGATCCGGGAATGCCGCCAATTCCAGAGGCATTTTTTCCCGACATTCCTGGGTCGGGCGCCACGGCCCCGATCCGGGACACCGCGAATTCCGAGGCGTTTTTTCCCGATATTCCCGGTCAGCCCAGGGGCCCTGCCCGGGAACGCCGCGAATTCCGGAGGCGTTTTTTCCCGACATTCCTGGGTCGGCGCTGGGGCCCCGATCCGGGACGCCGCTGAATTCGGAGGTTTTTTCCCGACATTCCCGGTCGGCGCTGGGCCCCGATCCGGGGAACGCCGCCGAATTCCAGAGGCATTTTTTCCCGACATTCCCGGGTCGGGCGCGCTGCCCCGATCCGGGACACCGCGAATTCGAGGCGTTTTTTCCGATATTCCCGGTCAACCTAGGGCCCCGATCCGGGAACGCCGCAGAATTCCCAGACGCTGCTTTTTTCCCGACATTCCTGGGTCGGGCGCTGGGGCCCTAATCCGGGAACACCGCGGAATTCGGATGTGTTTTTTCCCGACCTTCCCGGTGGGCGCTGGGCCCCGATCCGGGAACGCCGCGAATTCCAGAGTCTTTTTTCCCGACCTTTCCCGGTCGGGTGCCGGGCCCCGATTCGGGAACGCCGCGAATTCGGAGGCATTTTTCCCGACATTCCTGGGTCGGCACCGGGGCCCGATCCGGGGACGCCGCGAATTCCGACAAGTTTTTTCCCCGACATTCCCGGTCGGGCGCTGGGCCCCGATTCGGGAACGCCGCCGAATTCCAGAGGCATTTTTTTCCGACATTCCCGGTCGGGCGCCGCGGCCCCGATCCGGGACACCCGGAATTCGGAGGCGTTTTTCCCGATATTCCCGGTCAGCCTAGGGCCCTGCCCGGGAACGCTGTGGAATTCCGGAGGCGCTTCCCGACATTCCCGGTCGGGCGCGCGGGCCCCGGCGCGGGAACGCCGCCGAATTCCAGAGGAGTTTTTTCCCGACATTCCCGGATAGGCGCCGCGCCCCCGATCCGGGACACCGCGAATTCCGGAGGCGTTTTTTCCCGACATTCCCGGGTCAGCCCAGGGGCCCCGATCCGGGAACGCCGCAGAATTCTGCACGCGTTTTTTCCCGACCTTCCCGGGTTGGCGCCGGGCCCCCGATCCGAGAACGCCACGGAATTCGACCCGCTTTTTTCCCAACGCTCCCGGTTGGCGCTGGGAACCCGATCCGGGACGCCGCGAATTCCGACCCGCTTTTTTCCCGACCTTCCCGGGTCACCGCCGGGCCTCCGATCTGGGAATGCCGCGAATTCCGCAGGCGCTTCCCGACCTTCCCGGTCGGGCGCTGCCCCCCGATCCGGGAACGCCGCGAATTCGACCTGCTTTTTCGACGCTCCCGGTCGGGCGCTGGCCCTAACCGGGACGCCGCGGAATTCGAGGCGCCGACATTCCCGGTCGGGCGCTGCCCCGATCCAGGGACACAGCGAAATTCCGCCGCAGATTTCCCGACGCTCCCGGTCGGGCGCTGCCCAATCCGAGACGCCGCAGAATTCCGGACGCGTTTTTTCCTGACGTTTCCAAGGTCGGGCGCTGGGGCTCTGATCCGGGAACGCCGCGAATTCGGAGGCGTTTTTCCCGACATTCCCGGATCGCCCCGGGCCCCGATCCGAAACGCCGCGAATTCGGACGCGTTTCTTTCCGACCTTCCTGGGACGGCGCCTGGGCCCTGATCCGGGAACGCCGCAGAATTCAGGACGCATTTTTCCCGACGTTTCCGGGTCAGTGCCTGGGCCCCGATCCGGGAACACCGTGGAATTCCGGATGCATTTTTTCCCGACATTCCCGGGTTGGCACCAGGGCCCTGATCCGGGAACGCCGGTGAATTCCGGAGGCATTTTTTCCTGACATTCCCGGGTTGGTGCCGGGGCCCCGATTCGGGAACGCCGCCAAATTCCAGAGGCGTTTTTTCCCGACATTCCCGGGTCGGCGCCACGGCCCCGATCCGGGGACACCGCGGAATTCCGGAGGCGTTTTTTCCCGACATTCCCGGGTCAGCCCAGGGGCCCCGATCCGGGAACGCCGCAGAATTCCGCACGTGTTTTTTCCCGACATTGCTGGGTCGGCGCCGGGGCCCTAACCGGGAACGCCGCGAATTCGGATGTGTTTTTTTTCCCGACCTTCCCGGGTCGGGCGCCGGGCCCCGATCCGGGACGCCGCGGAATTCCGAGGCGTTTTTTCCCCGATATTCCCGGTCAGCCCGGGCCCCGATCCGGGAACGCCGCCGAATTCCGGAGGCATTTTTCCCGACATTCCTGGTCGGGCGCTGGGCCCCGATCCGGGGACGCCGCGAATTCCGACAGGCGTTTTTTCCGACATTCCCGGGTCGGCCGCCAGGGCCCTGATCCGGGAACGCCGGAATTCCGAGGCGTTTTTTCCCGACATTCCCGGTGGGGCGCGGGGGCCCCGATACGGGAACGCCGCCGAATTCCAGAGGCGTTTTTTTTCCCGACATTCCCGGTCGGCGCTGCTGCCCCGATCCGGGACACCGCGGAATTCCGGAGGCGTTTTTTTCAGACATTCCCGGGTCAGCCCAGGGGCCCCGATCCGGGAACGCCGCAGAATTCTGCACGCGTTTTTTCCCGACCTTCCCGGGTTGGCGCCGGGCCCCCGATCCGGGAACGCCACGGAATTCCGGACCCGCTTTTTTCCCAACGCTCCCGGTTGGCGCTGGGAAACCGATCCGGGACGCCGCGAATTCGGAGGCGCTTTCCCCGACATTCCCGGTCGGGCGCCGTCCTCCGATCCGGGAATGCCGCGAATTCCGCGAGGCGTTTTTTTTCCGACCTTTCCCGGTCGGGCGCCGGGGCCCCGATCCAGGGACACAGCGGAATTCCGGACCGCGCTTTTCCCGACAACGCCTCGGTCGGGCGCTGGCCCCTAATCCGGGACGCCGCGAATTCCAGACGCTTTTTTTCCCGACGTTTCCGGTCGGGCGCTGCCCCGATCCGGGAACGCCGCGGAATTCCGAGGCGTTTTTTCACGACATTCCCGGGTCGCCCCGCCCCGATCCGGGAACGCCGCGAATTCCAGACGCTGCTTTTTTCCGACCTTCCCGGTCGGGCGCTGGGCCCTGATCCGGGAACGCCGCAGAATTCAGGAGGCGTTTTTCCCGACGCTCCTGGTCAGGGCGCTGGGCCCCCGATCCGGGAACACCGTGGAATTCCGGATGCATTTTTTCCCGACATTCCCGGGTTGGCACCAGGGCCCTGATCCGGGAACGCCGGTGAATTCCGGAGGCATTTTTTCCTGACATTCCCGGGTTGGCGCCGGGGCCCCGATTCGGGAACGCCGCCAAATTCCAGAGGCGTTTTTTCCCGACATTCCCGGTCGGGCGCCACGGCCCCGATCCGGGACACCGCGAATTCGGAGGCGTTTTTCCGACATTCCCGGGTCAGCCCAGGGGCCCCGATCCGGGAACGCCGCAGAATTCCGCACGTGTTTTTTCCCGACATTGCTGGGTCGGCGCCGGGGCCCCAATCCGGGAACACCGCGGAATTCCGGATGTGTTTTTTCCCGACCTTCCCGGGTGGGCGCCGGGGCCCCGATCCGGGAACGCCACGAATTCCGAGAGGCATTTTTTTTTCCCGACGTCATTCGGGCGCTTCGGGCCCCGATTCCGAAACGCCGCCGGAATTCCAGAGGCATTTTTTTCCGACATTCCCGGTCGGGCGCCGCGCCCCGATCCGGGACACCGCGAATTCCGGAGGCGTTTTTTCCCGATATTCCCGGTCAGCCTGGGGCTCTGCCCGGGAACGCAGTGGAATTCCGAGAGGCGTTTTTTCCCGACATTCCTGGGTCGGCACCGCCCCGATCCGGGGACGCCGCGAATTCGACAATTTTTTCCCGACATTCCCGGTCGGGCGCCAGGGCCCTGATCCGGGAACGCCGTGAATTCCGAGGCGTTTTTTCCTGACATTCCTGGTCGGGCGCCGGGCCCCGATCCGGGAACGCCGCCGAATTCCAGAGGCATTTTTTTCCCGACATTCCCGGTCGGGCGCCGCTGCCCGATCCGGGACACCGCGGAATTCGAGGCGTTTTTTCAGACATTCCCGGTCAGCCTAGGCCCCGATCCGGGAACGCCGCAGAATTCTGCACGCGCTTTTTTCCCGACCTTCCCGGTTGGCGCTGGGCCCCGATCCGGGAACGCCACGGAATTCGACCCGCTTTTTCCCAACGCCCCGGTTGGCGCTGGGCCCCGATCCGGGACGCCGCGAATTCGACCCGCTTTTCCCGACCTTCCCGGTCGGGCGCTGCCTCCGATCTGGGAATGCCGCGAATTCCGAGGCGCTTTTTTCCCGATCTTCCCGGTCGGCGCGCCGCGACCCCGATCCAGGGACACAGCGGAATTTCCGACCACAGATTTCCCGAACGCTCCCGGTCGGGCGCCGGGCCCCCGATCCGGGACACCGCGGAATTCGACGCTGCTTTTTTCCTGACGCTCCCGATCTGGTCGGGCGCCGGGCCTTATCCGGGAACGCCACGGAATTCCGAGGCGTTTCTTCCGACGCTTCCCGGTCGGCCCCGGGCCCCGATCCGGGAACGCCGCGGAATTCGACGCTTTTTTCCCCGACATTCCTGGACGGGCGCCAGGGCCCTGATCCGGGAACGCCGCGGAATTCAGGACGCATTTTTCCCGACGTTTCCGGGTCAGTGCCTGGGCCCCGATCCGGGAACACCGTGGAATTCCGACGCATTTTTCCCGACATTCCCGGTCGGGCACCAGGGCCCTGATCCGGGAACGCCGTGAATTCCGAGACATTTTTTCCCTGACATTCCCGGTCGGGCGCCGGGGCCCCGATTCGGGAACGCCGCCAAATTCCAGAGGCGTTTTTTCCCGACATTCCCGGGTCGGCGCCACGGCCCTGATCCGGGGACACCGCGGAATTCCGGAGGCGTTTTTTCCCGACATTCCCGGGTCAGCCCAGGGCTCCCGATCTGGGAACGCCGCAGAATTCCGCACGCGCTTTTTCCCGACATTCCTGGGTCGGGCGCTGGGCCCCTAACTGGGAACACCGCGAATTCGGATGTGTTTTTCCCCGACCTTCCCGGTGGGCGCCGCCCCGATCCGGGAACGCCGCGAATTCCAGAGTCTTTTTTTCCCGACATTCCCGGTCGGCGCCGGGGCCCCGATCCGGGAACGCCGCGGAATTCCGGAGGCATTTTTTCCCTGACATTCCTGGTCGGCACCGGGGCCCGATCCGGGACGCCGCGAATTCGGACAAGTTTTTTTCCCGACATTCCCAGGTCGGGCGCTGGGCCCCGATTCTGGAACGCCGCCGAATTCAAGAGGCATTTTTCCCGACCTTCCCGGTCGGGCGCTGGCCTCCGATCCGGGAATGCCGCGAATTCCAGAGGCGTTTTTTCCCGACCTTCCCGGTCGGGCGCCGGGCCCCGATCCGGGAACGCCGCGAATTCGAGGCGCTTTTTTCCCGACATTCCCGGTCGGCGCCGGGCCCCGATCCGGGGATGCCGCGGAATTCCGGACGCTTTTTCCCGACATTCCCGGGTCGGGCGCTAGGGCCCCGATCCGGGAACGCCGCGGAATTCCAGACGCTGCTTTTTCCGACATTCCCGGGTCGGCGCTGGGGCCCCGATCCGGGACGCGCCGGAATTCCAGACGCGCTTTTCCCCGACATTCCCGGTCAGCGCCAAGCCCAGATCCTGAACGCCAAGGAATTCGACGACGCTTTTCCCGACCTTCCCGGTTGGGCGCTGGGGCCCCGATCCGGGAACGCCACGGAATTCCGACGCGCTTTTTCCCCGACGCCCCGGTTGGCGCTGGGGCCCCGATCCGGGAACGCCGCGAATTCGGACCTGCTGCTTTTTTCCCAACATTCCCGGGTTGGGACCGGCCCCGATCCGGGAACGCCGCCCCGAGAATTCCGACGACGCTTTTTTCCCGACTTCCCAGGTCGGGCGCTGCCCCCGATCCAGGAACGCCGCGAATTCCGACCTGCTTTTTTCCGACATTCCCGGTCGGGCGCGCCGCCCCGATCCGGGAACGCCGCGAATTCGACGATGCTTTTTTCCCGACATTCCCGGTCGGGCGCTGGGGCCCCGATCCAGGAACGCCGAGGAATTCCGGATGCTGCTTTTTTCCGACGTCTTCGGGCGCGCGCCCCGATCCGGGAACGCCGCGAATTCCAGACGCTTTTTTCCCAACCTTCTCAGGTCGGGCGCTGCCCCCGATCCGGGGACGCCGCGAATTCCGAGGCGCGTTCCTGACCTTCCCGGTCGGGTGCCGGGCCCCGATCCGGGAACGCCGCGAATTCCGAGGCATTTTTTTTCCCGACATTCCTGGGTCGGCACCGGGGCCCGATCCGGGAACGCCGCTGAATTCCGACGCATTTTTTTCCGACATTCCTGGTCGGGCGCTGGGCCCCGATCCGGGAACGCCGCGAATTCCAGAGGCATTTTTTTCCCGACATTCCTGGGTCGGCGCCACGGCCCCGATCCGGGACACCGCAGAAATTCCGGAGGCGTTTTTCCGCTGATATTCCCGGTCAGCCTGGGCCCCGATCCGGGAACGCCGCGGAATTCCGAGGCGTTTTTCCCGACATTCCCCAGGTCGGGCGCTGGGCCCGATCCGGGAACGCCGCTGAATTCCGGAGGCATTTTTTCCCGACATTCCCGGTCGGGCGCCGGGCCCCGATTCGGGAACGCCGCTGAATTCCAGAGGCATTTTTTCCCGACATTCCCGGTCGGGCGCCACGCCCCGATCCGGGACACCGCGGAATTCCGAGGCGTTTTTTCCGACGCATTCCCGGTCAGCCCAGGGGCCCCGATCCGGGAACGCCGCAGAATTCCGACGACGTTTTTTTCCCGACATTCCTGGGTCGGGCGCTGGCCCCAATCCGGGAACACCGCGAATTCGGATGTGTTTTTCCCGACCTTCCCGGTGGGCGCTGCTCCGATCCGGGAACGCCGGAATTCCAGAGTCTTTTTTTCCCCGACCTTCCCGGTCGGGTGCCGGGGCCCCGATCCGGGAACGCCGCGAATTCCAGAGGCATTTTTTCCCGACATTCCTGGGTCGGGCGCCGGGGCCCGATCCGGGACGCCGCGAATTCGACAAGCGTTTTCCCCGACATTCCCGGTCGGGCGCTGGGGCCCCGATCCGGGAACGCCGCCAATTCCAGAGGCGTTTTTTCCTCGACATTCCCGGGTCGGGCGCCGGGGCCCCGATCCGGGACGCCACGGAATTCGGAGGCGTTTTTTCCCGATATTCCCGGTCGGCGCCAGGGCCCTGATCCGGGAACGCTGTGGAATTCGGAGGCGCTTTTTCCCGACATTCCTGGTCGGGCGCTGGGCCCCGATCCGGGAACGCCGCCGAATTCCAGAGGCAGTTTTTCCCGACATTCCCGGTCGGGCGCCGCGGCCCCGATCCGGGACACCGCGAATTCGAGGCGTTTTTTCCGACATTCCCGGTCAGCCCAGGGGCCTCGATCCGGGAACGCCGCAGAATTCTGCACGCTGCTTTTTTCCCGACCTTCCCGGTTGGCGCCGGGCCCCCATCCGGGAACGCCACGGAATTCGACCCGCTTTTCCCAACGCTCCCGGTTGGCGCTGGGGCCCCGATCCGGGACGCCGCTGAATTCCGACCTGCTTTTTTCCGACCTTCCCGGTCGGGCGCTCGGGCTCCGATCCGGGAATGCCGCGAATTCGCAGGCGCTTTTTTCCCGATTTTCGGGCGCCAGGGGCGCTTCGCCCCGATCCGGGGACGCCGCGGAATTCCGGACAGAGCATTTTTCCGACGCTCCGGTCGGGCGCCGGGCCTAACCGGGACGCCGCGAATTCGGACGCGCTTTTTCCCGACGCTTCCCGGTCGGGCGCTGGGCCCCGATCCGGGAACGCCGCGGAATTCCGCCGCTTTTTTCCCGACCTTCCTGGGTCGGCGCCGGGGCCCCGATCCGGGAACGCCGCAGAATTCAGGACGATTTTTCCCGACGCTTCCGGGTCAGTGCGCTGGGCCCCGATCCGGGAACACCGCGGAATTCCGATGCATTTTTTTCCCGACATTCCCGGTTGGCACTAGGGCCCTGATCCGGGAACGCCGTGAATTCGGAGGCTGCTTTTTCCTGACATTCCCGGGTTGGCGCCGGGCCCCGATCCGGGAACGCCGCCAAATTCCAGAGGCGCATTTTTCCCGACATTCCCGGTCGGGGCGCCACGGCCCCGATCCGGGAACACCGCGGAATTCGAGGCGTTTTTTTCCCGACATTCCCGGTCAGCACCCAGGGGCCCCGATCCGGGAACGCCGCCCAATTCCGAGGCATTTTTTTCCCGACATTGCTGGGTCGGGCGCTGGGCCCCGATCCGGGAACACCGGGAATTCGGATGAGTTTTTTTTCCCCGACATTCCCGGGTGGGCGCCACGGGCCCGATCCGGGAACGCCGCGAATTCGAGGCTTTTTTCCGACATTCCCGGTCGGCCCGGGCCCCGATCCGGGAACGCCGCCAATTCCAGAGGCATTTTTTCCCCGACATTCCCGGTCGGGCGCCGGGGCCCCGATCCGGGGACACCGCGAATTCGGAGGCGTTTTTTTCCCGACATTCCCGGTGGGCGCAGGGGCCCCATCCGGGAACGCCGCGGAATTCGAGGAGGCGTTTTTCCCGACATTCCCGGGTCGGGCACCGGGCCCCGATCCGGGAACGCCGCGAATTCGGAGGCATTTTTTCCCGACATTCCCGGTCGGGCGCCAGGGCCCTGATCCGGGAACGCCGACGAAATCGGAGGCGTTTTTTCCTCCGACATTCCCGGTCGGGCGCTGGGCCCCGATCCGGGAACGCCGCCACTCCAGAGGCATTTTTCCCGACATTCCCGGTCGGGCGCTGCAGGGCCCCGATCCGGGACGCCGCAGAATTCCGCACGTGTTTTTTCCCGACATTGCTGGGTCGGGCGCTGGGCCCTAACCGGGAACACCGCTGAATTCGGATGCGTTTTTTTCCGACCTTCCCGGTGGGCGCCTGGGCCCGATCCGGGAACGCCGCCGAATTCGAGTCTTTTTTTCCGACATTCCCGGTCGGGCGCCGGCCCCGATCCGGGAACGCCGCGAATTCCAGAGGCATTTTTTCCCGACATTCCCGGGTCGGGCGCCGCCCCCGATCCGGGACACCGCGAATTCGGAGGCATTTTTTCCCGACATTCCCGGTCGGCGCTGGCCCCCGATCCGGGAACGCCGCGGAATTCCAGAGGCATTTTTTCCCCGACATTCCCGGTCGGGCGCTGGGAACCCGATCCGGGACACCGCGAATTCGAGGCGCTTTTTTCCCGACCTTCCCGGTCGGGCGCTGGGCCCCCGATCCGGGAACGCCACGGAATTCGACCCGCTTTTTCCAACGCCCGGTCGGCGCTGGGCGAAACCGATCCGGGAACGCCGCGAATTCCGACCTGCTTTTTTTTCCCGACCTTCCCGGTCGGGCGCCGTCCTCCGATCCGGGAATGCCGCGAATTCCGAGGCGCTTTTTTCCGATCTTCCCGGTCGGGCGCCGCGGCCCCGATCCAGGGACACAGCGGATTTCCGCCGCTGTCAGATTTCCCGACAACGCCTCGGTCGGGCGCTGGGCCCCAATCCGGGACGCCGCGAATTCGACGCTGCTTCCTGACGTTCCCGGTCGGGCGCCGCCTCCGATTCGGGAACGCCACGGAATTCGAGGCGTTTTTTCCACACGCCCGGATCGCCCCCGCCCCGATCCGGGAACGCCGCGGAATTCGACGCGCTTTTCCGACCCTTCCTGGGACGGGCGCCTGGGCTCCTGATCCGGGAACGCCATGAATTCAGGACGATTTTTCCCGACGCTTCGGGTCAGTGCCTGGGCCCCGATCCGGGAACACCGTGGAATTCGACGCATTTTTCCCCCGACATTCCCGGGTTGGCACCAGGGCCCTGATCCGGGAACGCCGGTGAATTCCGGAGACATTTTTTCCTGACATTCCCGGGTTGGCGCCGGGGCCCCGATTCGGGAACGCCGCCAAATTCCAGAGGCGTTTTTTCCCGACATTCCCGGGTCGGCGCCACGGCCCTGATCCGGGGACACCGCGAATTCGGAGGCGCTTCCCGACATTCCCGGTCAGCCTAGGGGCCCCGATCTGGGAACGCCGCAGAATTCCGCACGCGCTTTTTCCCGACATTCCTGGGTCGGGCGCTGGGCCCTAACCGGGAACACCGCGAATTCGATGTGTTTTTTTCCCGACCTTCCCGGTGGGCGCCGGGGCTCCGATCCGGGAACGCCGCGGAATTCCAGTCTTTTTTTCCCGACCTTCCCGGGTCGGTGCCGGGGCCCCGATTCGGGAACGTCGCGGAATTCCGGAGGCATTTTTTCCTGACATTCCTGGGTCGGCACCGGGGCCCGATCCGGGACGCCGCGAATTCGACAAGTTTTTTCCCGACATTCCCGGTCGGGCGCTGGGCCTCGATTCTGGAACGCCGCCGAATTCCAGAGGCATTTTTTCCCGACATTCCCGGTCGGGCGCCGGCCTCCGATCTGGGAATGCCGCGAATTCGCAGGCGCTTTTTTCCCGACCTTTCCGGTCGGGCGCGGGGCCCCATCCGGGAACGCCGCGAATTCGACCTTTTTCCCGACATTCCGGTTGGCGCCGGGCCCCGATCTGGGGATGCCGCGATTTCCGACGCTGCTTTTTCCCGACATTTTCCCGAAGTCGGGCCAGGGCTCCCCCGATCCGGGAACGCCGGGAATTCCAGACTCGCTTTTTTCGACGCCCTCGGGTCGGGCGCTGACGCCGATCCGGGAACGCCGCGGAATTCCAGACGCTGCTTCCCGACGCTTCCCAGTGTCCGCGCCGGGCCCAGATCCTGGAACGCCGCGAATTCGACGCGCTTTTTCCCTTCCCGGTTGGCGCTGGGGCCCGATCTGGGAACGCCGCGAAATTCGACGCTGCTTTTTCCCGACTTTCCCGGTTGGCGCTTTGGGGCCTCGATCCGGGAACGCCGCGAATTCGGAGGCGTTTTTTCGACATTCCCGGTTGGGCCTGAACCCGATCCGGGACGCCGCGAATTCCAGACGCTGCTTTTCCGACATTTTCCAGGTCGGGCGCCGTGCCCCGATCCAGGAACGCTGGGGAATTCCGACTCGCTTTTTTCCCGACCTTCCCGGTCGGGCGCTGGGGCCTCGATCCGGGAACGCCGCGGAATTCCGGATGCGTTTTTCCCGACCTTCCCGGGTCGGCGCCGGGGCCCCGATCCAGGAACGCCGAGGAATTCCGGATGTGTTTTTTTCACGACGTTCCTGGGTCGGCGCCGGGGCCCCGATCCGGGAACGCCGCGGAATTCCAGACGCGTTTCTTCCCAACCTTCTCAGGTCGGCGCCGGGGCCCCGATCCGGGCACGCCGCGGAATTCCGGAGGCGTTTTTTCCTGACCTTTCCGGATCAGGGCCGGTGCCCCAATCCGGGAACGCCACAGAATTCCGGAGGTATTTTTTCCCGACGTTTCCGGGTCAGCGCTGGGGCACCGTTCCGGGACCGACGCTGAATTCGGGCGCATTTTTCCGACATTCCCGGTCGGGCGCCGGATCCGGGAACGCCCAGTTGCATTTCCCCTTTTTCCCATCCGGGAATTCCGCAGAATTCGGATGCTTTTTTTCCGACCTTCCCGGTGGGCGCTGGGGACCCGATCCGGGACGCCGCGAATTCCGACTCGCTTTTTCCTTCCTTCCCGGTCGGGCGCTGGGGCCCGATCCGGGACGCCGCTGAATTCCGACGCTTTTCCCGATCTTCCCGGTTGGCGCGGGGCCCCGATCCAGGGACGCCGCGGAATTCCTGACACGCTTTTTAACGGATTTTGCCGGTCGGGCGCTGGGCCCCGATCCGGGAACACCGCGGAATTCGACGCTGCTTTTTCACGACAGCCTTGGCGGGGCCAGGGCCCCGATCCAGGATGCCGCGGAATTCGACGCTGTTTTTCCCCGACATTCCGGCTGGCGCCGGGCCGATCCGGGAACGCCGCGAATTCGAGACGCTTTTTCCAACGCTCCCAGGTTGGCGCTGGGACCCGATCCGGGACGCCGCGAATTCGGACGCTGCTTTTCCCGACGCCCCCGGTCGGGCGCTGACTCCCGATCCGGGAACGCCGCGAATTCCAGACGCTGCTTTTCGACGCTCCCGGTCGTTCGCCAAGCCCAGATCCTGGAACGCCGCGAATTCGACGCTGCTTTTTCCCGACCTTCCCGGTTGGCGCTGGGGCCCCGATCTGGGAACGCCGCAGAATTCGGACGCTGCTTTTTTCCCGACATTCCTGGGTCGGGCGCTGGGCCCCAACCGGGAACACCGCAGAATTTCAGATGTGTTTTTTCCCGACCTTCCCGGTGGGCGCCGGGCTCCGATCCGGGAACGCCGCGAATTCGGGAGTCTTTTTTTCCCGACCTTTCCCGGTCGGGTGCCGGGCCCCGATTCGGGAACGCTGCGAATTCGAGGCATTTTTTCCCGACATTCCTGGGTCAGCACCGCCCCATTCGGGAACGCCGCGAATTCCAGAGGCATTTTTCCCGACATTCCCGGTCGGGGCGGGGCCCCATCCGGGAACGCCGAATTCCTGACGTGTTTTTTCCCGAAATTCCCGGTGGGCGCTGCCTGATCCGGGAACGCCAAGAATTCGGAAGCGTTTTTCCCGACATTCCCGGTCAGCCTAGGGGCCCCGATCCGGGAAAGCCGCGAAATTCCAGAGGCGCTTTTTTCTCACATTCCCGAAGTCAGCCCAGGGGCCACGATCTGGGAACGCAGCGGAATTCGGAGTCTTTTTTTCCGACCTTCCCGGTCGGGCGCCGGGCCCGATCCGGGACGCCGAGAATTCGAGGCGCTTTTTTCCCGAAATTTCCGGTTGGTGCCGGGGGCCGCCCGGGAACGCTGTGGAATTCCGGAGGCGTTTTTTTCCGACCTTCCCGGGACGGCGCCTGTGCCCTGATCCGGGAACGCCGCGGAATTCAGGACGCATTTTTCCCGACATTCCCGGGTCGGCCCCAGGGCCCTGATCCGGGAACACCGGTGAATTCCGGAGGCATTTTTTCCTGAGATATCCGGGTCGGCGCCAGGGCCCCGATTCGGGAACGCCGCTGAATTCCAGAGGCGTTTTTTCCCGACATTCCCGGTCGGGCGCCAGCGCCTCGATCCGGGAACGCCGCGGAATTCGGAGACGCTTTTTCCCAACGCTCCCAGGTTGGCGCCGGGACCCGATCCGGGACGCCAAATTCGACGCTGCTTTCCCGACGCCCCGGTCGGGCGCTGACCCCGATCCGGGAACGCCGCGGAATTCCAGACGCTGCTTTTCCGACATTCCCCGGGTTCGCGCCAAGCCCAGATCCTGGAACGCCGCGAATTCGGACGCTGCTTTTTTCCCGACCTTCCCGGGTTGGCGCTGGGGCCCCGATCTGGGAACGCCGCGGAATTCCGGATGCGTTTTTTCCCGACATTCCTGGGTCGGCGCCGGGGCCCCAATCCGGGAACACCGCAGAATTTCAGATGTGTTTTTTCCCGACCTTCCCGGGTGGGCGCAGGGGCTCCGATCCGGGAACGCCGCGAATTCGGAGTCTTTTTCCCGACCTTCCCGGTCGGGTGCCGGGCCCCGATTCGGGAACGTCGCGGAATTCCGGAGGCATTTTTTCCCGACATTCCTGGGTCAGCACCGGGGGCCCGATCCGTGGACGCCGCCGAATTCCAGAGGCATTTTTTCCCGACATTCCCGGGTCGGGGCCGCGGCCCCGATCCGGGGACACCGCGGAATTCCGGAGGCGTTTTTCCCGATATTCCCGGTCAGCCCAGGGCCCCGATCCGGGAACGCTGTGGAATTCCGGAGGCGTTTTTTCCCGACATTCCCGGGTCGGCGCCGGGGCCCCGATGCGGGAACGCCGCCGAAATCCAGAGGAGTTTTTTCCCGACATTCCCGGGATAGGCGCCGCGGCCCCGATCCGGGACACCGCGAATTCGAGGCGTTTTTCGACATTCCCGGCCAGCCCAGGCCCCGATCTGGGAATGCCGCGAATTCCGCGAGGCGCTTTTTTCGACCTTCCGGTCGGGCGCCGGGCCCCGATCCGGGAACGCCGCGGAATTCGACCCGCTTTTTTCCGACGCTTCGGTCGGGCGCTGCCCCAATCCAGGGACGCTGCGGAATTCGGAGGCGTTTTTCTCGACATTCCCGGGTCGGCGCCGCCCCCGATCCAGGGACACAGCGAATTCCGGCCAGGCTTTTCCGACGCCCCGGTCGGGCGCCGGGCCCCGATCCGGGACGCCGCGAATTCGACGCTGCTTTTCCTGACGCTCCAAGGTCGGGCGCCGCCCCAATTCGGGAACGCCGGAATTCGAGGCGTTTCCTGACATTCCCGGTCGCCTCGGGCCCCGATCCGGGAACGCCGCGAATTCGGAGGATTTTTTTCCTAACCTTCCGGATCACGGCCGTGCCCCATCCGGGAACGCCGCGAAATTGCGGATGCGCTTCGACGCGCTTCGGTCGGGCGCCGTGCCCCGATCCGGGAATGCGGCGGAATTCCAGAGGCGCTTTTTCCTTTCCCGGTCGGGCGCTGGGCCCCGATCCGGGACACCGCAGAAATCCGAGGGGCTTTTAACCGGGTTCCCGGTCGGGCGCTGGCCCCGATCCGGGACGCCGTGAAATTCCAGACGCGCTTTTCCCAACCTTCTCAGGTCGGGCGCCGGGCCCCGATCCGGCACGCAGCGGAATTCGAGGCGTTTTTTCTGACCTTCCGGGTCAGGGCCGGTGCCCCCATCCGGGAACGCCACAGAATTCTGGAGGTATTTTTTCCCGACGCTTCCCGGTCAGCGCTGGGGCACTGCCCGACCGACGCGAATTCCGGGCGATTTTTCCGACATTCCCGGTCGGGCGCCGGATATTTTTTTCGACCTTCCAGTTGCATTTCCTGCCCCCATCCGGGAATTCCGCAGAATTCGGATGCTTTTTCCCGACCTTCCCGGTGGGCGCTGGGACCCGATCCGGGAGACCGCTGAATTCGACTCGCTTTTTCCTTCTTCCCGGTCGGCGCTGGGGCCCCGATCCGGACGCCGCGGAATTCCGACGCGCTTTTTTCCCGATCTTCCCGGTTGGCGCTGGGGCCCCGATCCAGGGACGCTGCGGAATTCCTGACACGCTTTTAATCGACCTTGCCGGTCGGGCGCTGGGGCCCCGATCCGGAACACCGCTGAATTCGGACGCTGCTTTTTTCCCCGACATTCCCGGCTGGCGCTGCCCCGATCCGGGAACGCCATGAAATTCGAGACGTTTTCCCAACGCTCCCAGGGAATTCCAGACGCGGCTTTTCCCCGACATTCCTGGGTCGGCACCGGGGCCCGATCCGACGCCGCTGAATTCGACAAGTTTTTTCCCGACATTCCCGGTCGGGCGCTGGGCCCCGATCCGTAACGCCGCCGAATTCCAGAGGCATTTTTTTCCCGACATTCCCGGGTCGGGCGCCGCGCCCCGATCCGGGGACACCGCGGAATTCCGGAGGCGTTTTTTCCCGATATTCCCGGTCAGCCCAGGGGCCCTGCCCGGGAACGCCGTGGAATTCGAGGCGTTTCCCCGACATTCCTGGGTCGGGCGCTGGGCCCTAATCCGGGAACACCGCGAATTCGGATGTGTTTTTTCCCGACCTTCCCGGTGGGCGCTGCCTCCGATCCGGGAACGCCGCGAATTCCAGAGTCTTTTTTTCCCGACCTTTTCCCGGTCGGGTGCCGGGCCCCGATTCAGGAACGCCGCGAATTCCGAGGCATTTTTTCCCGACATTCCTGGGTCGGCACCGGGGGCCCGATCCGTGGACGCCGCGGAATTCCGGACAAGTTTTTTCCCGACATTCCCAGGTCGGGCGCGGGGCCCCGATTCGGGAACGCCGCCGAATTCCAGAGGCATTTTTTTTTCGACATTCCCGGTCGGGCGCTGCCCCGATCCGGGACACCACGGAATTCGAGGCGTTTTTTCCCGATATTCCCGGGTCAGCCTAGGCCCTGCCCGGGAACGCTGTGGAATTCCGAGAGGCGTTTTCGACATTCCCGGTCGGGCGCTGGGCCCGGCGCGGGAACGCCGCCAATTCCAGAGGAGTTTTTTCCCGACATTCCCGGGATAGGCGCCATGCCCCGATCCGGGACACCGCGAATTCCGGGAGGCGTTTCCCGACATTCCCGGTCAGCCCAGGCCCCGATCCGGGAACGCCGCAGAATTCTGCACGCGCTTCCCCGACCTTCCCGGTTGGCGCTGGCCCCGATCCGAGAACGCCACGGAATTCGACCTGCTTTCTTCCCAACGCCCCGGTTGGCGCTGGGAACCCGATCCGGGACGCCGCGAATTCGACCCGATTTTTCCCCGACCTTCCCGGTCGCCGGCCTCCGATCTGGGAATGCCGCGAATTCCGCAGGCGCTTCGACCTTCCCGGTCGGGCGCCGCCCCGATCCGGGAACGCCGCGAATTCGACCTGCTTTTTTCCCGACGCTTCCGGTCGGGCGCCGCCCTAATCCGGGACGCTGCGGAATTCGAGGCGTTTCGACATTCCCGGTCGGGCGCCAGCTGCCCCGATCCAGGGACACAGCGGAATTCCGCCGCATTTTCCCGACGCCCGGTCGGGCGCCGGGCCCTAATCCGGGACGCCGCGAATTCGACGCTGTTTTTCCTGACGCTCCAAGGTTGGCGCCGCCTCGATTCGGGAACGCCGGGAATTCGAGGCGTTTTTTCGACATTCCCGGATCGGGTCCCTGCCCCGATCCGGGAACGCCGCGGAATTCGGACGCGCTTTTCCGACCTTCCTGGGACGGGCGCTTGGCCCTGATCCGGGAACGCCGCGAGAATTCAGGACGATTTTTCCCGACAAGCTTGGAATTCAGTGCCTGGGCCTCGATCCGGGAACACCGTGGAATTGCGGATGCATTTTTTCCCGACATTCCCGGGTTGGCACCAGGGCCCTGATCCGGGAACGCCGGTGAATTCCGGAGGCATTTTTTCCTGACATTCCCGGGTTGGTGCCGGGGCCCCGATTCGGGAACGCCGCCAAATTCCAGAGGCGTTCCGACATTCCCGGTCGGGCGCCACGGCCCCGATCCGGGGACACCGCGGAATTCCGGAGGCGTTTTTTCCCGACATTCCCAGGTCAGCCCAGGGGCCCCGATCCGGGAACGCCGCAGAATTCCGCACGTGTTTTTTCCCGACATTGCTGGGTCGGGCGCTGGGCCCTAACTGGGAACACCGCGAATTCGGATGTGTTTTTTCCGACCTTCCCCGGTCGGGCGCTGGGCTCCGATCCGGGAACGCCTCGAATTCGGAGTCTTTTTTTCCCGACCTTCCCGGTCGGGTGCCGGGCCCCGATTCGGTAACGCCGCCGAATTCCAGAGGCATTTTTTCCCGACATTCCCGGGTCGGCGCCGGTCCTCCGATCTGGGAATGCCGCGGAATTCCGCAGGCGTTTTTTCCCGACCTTCCCGGTCGGGTGCCGGGCCCCGATCCGGGAACGCCATGAATTCTTGACCGCTTTTTCCCGACGTTTCCGGGTTGGCGCCGGGGCCCCGATCTGGGGATGCCGCGGATTTCCGGATGCGTTTTTTCCCGACCTTCCCGAGTCGGGGCCAGGGCCCCGATCCGGGAACGCCGTGGAATTCCAGACGCTGCTTTCCCGACGCCCCCGGTCGGGCGCTGACTTCGATCCGGGAACGCCGCGGAATTCCAGACGCTGCTTTTTCCGACGCCTCGCGGTCCGCGCCGAAGCCCAGATCCTGGAATGCCGCGGAATTCCGGACGCGTTTTTTCCGGACCTTCCCGGGTTGGCGCTGGGGCCCCGATCTGGGAACGCCGCGGAATTCGGGACGCGTTTTTTCCCGACTTTCCCGGGTTGGCGCTGGGGCCCCGATCCGGGAACGCCGCGGAATTCCGGAGGCGTTTTTTCCCAACATTCCCGGGTTGGGCCCGGGAACCCGATCCGGGGACGCCGCAGAATTCCGCACGCGTTTTTTCCCGACCTTCCCAGGTCGGCGCCGGTGCCCCGATCCAGGAACGCTGCGGAATTCCGGACTCGTTTTTTCCCGAACTTCCCGGGTCGGCGCCGGGCCACCGATCCGTGAACGCCGCGGAATTCCGGATGCGTTTCCGATTTTTCCCGGTCGGGCGCTGGGCCCCGATCCAGGAACGCCGAGGAATTCCGGATGTGTTTTTTTCACGACGCCTTCCTGGCGGGCGCTGCCCCCGATCCAGGAACGCCGCGAATTCCAGACGCGCTTTTCCCAACCTTCTCAGGTCGGGCGCTGCCTCGATCCGGGCACGCCGCGAATTCGAGGCGTTTTCCTGACCTTCGGATCAGGGCCGGTGCCCCAATCCGGGAACGCCACAGAATTCGGAGGTATTTTTTCCGACGCTTCGGTCAGCGCTGGGGCACTGCCCGGGAACCGACGCTGAATTCCGGGCGATTTTTCCGACATTCCCGGGTCGGCGCCGGGTATTTTTTCGAATTCCAGTTGCATTTCCCGGGGCCCCGATCCGGGAATTCCGCAGAATTCGGATGCTTTTTTCCCCGACCTTCCCGGTGGGCGCTGGGACCCGATCCGGGCCGCCGCGAATTCCGACTCGCTTTTTCCCTTCGCCTCCCGGTTGGCGCTGGGGCCCCGATCCGGGACGCCGCGAATTCGACGCTGCTTTTCCCGACGCCCCGGTCGGGCGCTGACCCCGATCCGGGAACGCCGCGGAATTCCAGACGCTGCGCTTTTCGACGCCCCGTGTTCGCGCCGGGCCCAGATCCTGGAACGCCGCGGAATTCCGGACGCGTTTTTTCCCGACCTTCCCGGGTTGGCGCTGGGGCCCCGATCTGGGAACGCCGCGGAATTCCGAACGCTGCTTTTTTCCGACATTCCTGGGTCGGGCGCCGGGCCCCAACTGGGAACACCGCAGAATTTCAGATGTGTTTTTTTCGACCTTCCCGGTGGGCGCCGGCTCCCATCCGGGAACGCCGCGGAATTCCGGAGTCTTTTTTTCCCGACCTTCCCGGGTCGGTGCCGGGGCCCCGATTCGGGAACGTCGCGGAATTCCGGAGGCATTTTTTCCCGACATTCCAGGGTCAGCACAGGGGGCCCGATCCGTGGACGCCGCGAGAATTCCGGACAAGTTTTTTCCCCGACATTCCCGGGTCGGCGCCGGGCCCCGATTCGGGAATGCTGCCGAATTCCAGAGGCATTTTTTCCCAACATTCCCGGTCGGGCGCCGCGGCCCCGATCCGGGACACCGCGAATTCGGAGGCGTTTCCGATATTCCCGGTCAGCCCCAGGGCCCTGCCCGGGAACGCTGTGGAATTCCGGAGGCGTTTTTTCCCGACATTCCAGGGTCGTCGCCGGGGCCCCGATCCGGAACGCCGCGGATTCCAGAGGAGTTTTTTCCCGACATTCCCGGATAGGGCGCCGCGCCCCGATCCGGGACACCGCGAATTCGGAGGCGTTTCCCGACATTCCCGGCCAGCCTAGGGCCCCGATCCGGGAACGCCGCAGAATTCTGCACGCTGCTTTTTTCCCCGACCTTCCCGGTTGGCGCTGGCCCCGATCCGAGAACGCCACGGAATTCCGCCCCGCTTTTTCCCAACGCTCCCGGTTGGCGCTGGGGAACCCGATCCGGGACGCCGCGGAATTCCGACCCGCTTTTCCCGACTTTCCCGGGTCGGCGCTGGCCTCCGATCTGGGAATGCCGCGAATTCCGCAGGCGCTTTTTTCCCGACCTTCCCGGTCGATGCCGGGCCCCGATCCGGGAACGCCGCGAATTCCGACCCGCTTTTTCCCGACGCTCGGTTGGCGCCGGGCCCCGATCTGGGGATGCCGCGATTTCCGACGCTGCTTTTTCCCCGACTTTTCCCGAGTCGGGGCCAGGGCCCCGATCCGGGAACGCCGAATTCGACGCTGCTTTTTTCCCCGCCCCCGGGTCGGGCGCTGGGCTCGATCCGGGAACGCCATGAATTCCAGACGCTGCTTTTCCCGACGCCCCGTGTCCGCGCGCCAAGCCCAGATCCTGAACGCCGCGAATTCGACTCGCTTTTTCCGACCTTCCCGGTTGGCGCTTGGGGCCGATCTGGGAACGCCGCGAATTCGGACGCTTTTTCCCCGACCTTCCCGGGTTGGCGCTGGGGCCCCGATCTGGGAACGCCGCGAATTCGGACGCTGCTTTCCCCGACCTTCCCGGTTGGGCCCGGGAACCCGATCCGGGACGCCGCAGAATTCGGACGCTGCTTTTTTCCCCGACCTTCCCAGGTCGGGCGCCGTGCCCCATCCAGGAACGCTGCGGAATTCGACTCGCTTTTTCGGAACTTCCCGGTCGGGCGCTGCCTCGATCCGGGAACGCCGAGGAATTCGGATGTGTTTTTTTCACGACGCCTTGGGTCGGGCGCTGCCTCCGATCCGGGAACACCACGGAATTCCAGAGGCGTTTTTTCCCGAACTTCCTGGGTCGGTGCCAGGGCCCCGATCCGGGGACACCGCAGAAGTCCGGAGGGGATTTTTCCCGACGTTCCCAGGTCCGTGCGGGGGCCCCGATCCGGGACGCCAAAATTCGGACGCTGCTTCCTCCCCAACCTTCCCGGTCGGGCGCTGGGCCCCGATCCGGGCACGCCGCGGAATTCCGGAGGATTTTTTTCCCTGACCTTTCCGGATCACGGCCAGTGCCCTGATCCGGGAACGCCGCGAATTGCGGATGCTTTTTTCCGACGCTTCGGTCGGGCGCTGTGCCCCGATCCGGGAATGCGCGGAATTCCAGAGGCGTTTTTCCCGACCTTCCCGGTCGGGCGCCTGGGCCCCGATCCGGGACACCGCAGAAATCGGAGGGGTTTTTAACCGGTTCCTGGTCGGGCGCTGCCCCGATCCGGGAATTCCCAGAATTCGGATGCTTTTTTCCGACCTTCCCGGTGGGCGCTGGGGACCCGATCCGGGACGCCGCGAATTCCGGACTCGCTTTTCCTTCCTTCCCGGTCGGGCGCTGGGGCCCCGATCCGGGACGCCGCGGAATTCGACGCTGCTTCCCGACGCCCCTGGTCGGCGCCGACCCCGATCCGGGAACGCCGCGGAATTCCAGACGCGTTTTTCTCGACGTTCCCGTGTCTGCGCCGAAGCCCAGATCCTGGAACGCCGCGGAATTCCGGACGCGTTTTTTCCCGACCTTCCCGGGTTGGCGCTGGGGCCCCGATCTGGGAACGCCGCGGAATTCCGAACGCGTTTTTTCCCGACATTCCTGGGTCGGCGCCGGGGCCCCAATCCGGGAACACCGCAGAATTTCAGATGTGTTTTTTCCCGACCTTCCCGGGTGGGCGCCGGGGCTCCGATCCGGGAACGCCGCGGAATTCCGGAGTCTTTTTTTCCCGACCTTCCCGGGTCGGTGCCGGGGCCCCGATTCGGGAACGTCGCGGAATTCCGGAGGCATTTTTTCCCGACATTCCTGGGTCGGCACCGGGGGCCCGATCCGTGGACGCCGCAGAATTCCGGACAAGTTTTTTCCCGACATTCCCGGGTCGGCGCCGGGGCCCCGATTCGGGAACGCTGCCGAATTCCAGAGGCATTTTTTCCCGACATTCCCGGTCGGGCGCTGCGCCCCGATCCGGGACACCGCGAATTCGGAGGCGTTTTTTCCGATATTCCCGGTCAGCCTAGGGGCCCTGCCCCGGGAACGCTGTGGAATTCGGAGGCGTTTTTTCCCGACATTCCCGGCCGCCGCTGGGCCCCGGCGCGGGAACGCCGCCAATTCCAGAGGAGTTTTTTCCCGACATTCCCGGGATAGGGGCGCCGCGGCCCCGATCCGGGGACACCGCGGAATTCCGGAGGCGTTTTTTCCCGACATTCCCGGGTCAGCCCAGGGGCCCCGATCCGGGAACGCCGCAGAATTCTGCACGCTTCCCCCCGATTTTCCCGGGTTGGCGCTGGCCCCGATCCGAGAACGCCACGGAATTCCGCCCCGCTTTCCCTAACGCTCCCGGTTGGCGCTGGGAACCCGATCCGGGACGCCATGGAATTCGACTCGCTTTTCCCGATTTTCCCGGTCGGGCGCTGGCCTCCGATCTGGGAATGCCGCGGAATTCGCAGGCGTTTTTTCCCCGACCTTCCCGGTCGACGCTAGGGCCCCGATCCGGGAACGCCGCGAATTCGACCTGCTTTTTTCCGGACGCTCGGGTTGGCGCCGCCCCGATCTGGGATGCCGCGATTTCCGACGCTGCTTCCCCGACTTTCCCGAAGTCGGGCCAGGGCCCCGATCCGGGAACGCCGCGGAATTCGACGCTGCTTCCCCGACGCCCCGGTCGGGCGCTGAGCTTCCCGATCCGGGAACGCCACGGAATTCCAGACGCGCTTTTTCCCGACGCCTCGTGTCCGCGCCGGCCCAGATCCTGGAACGCCGGGAATTCGGACTCGCGCTTTCCGACCTTCCCGGTTGGCGCTGGGGCCCCGATCTGGGAACGCCGCGAATTCCGACGCTGCTTTTTTCCCGACCTTCCCGGGTTGGCGCTGGGGCCCCGATCCGGGAACGCCGCGAATTCCGGAGGCGTTTTTTCCCAACATTCCCGGGTTGGGCCCGGGAACCCGATCCGGGGACGCCGCAGAATTCCGCACGCGTTGCTTCCCGACCTTCCCAGGTCGGGCGCCGGTGCCCCGATCCAGGAACGCTATGGAATTCGGACTCGCTTTTTTCGAATCTCCCGGTCGGGCGCTGGGCCTCGATCCGGGAACGCCGAGGAATTCCGGATGTGTTTTTTTCACGACGCTTCCTGGGTCGGCGCGCCGCCCCGATCCGGGAACGCCGCGAATTCCAGAGGCGTTTCCCGAACTTCCTGGGTCGGGTGCCAGGGCCCCGATCCGGGGACACCGCAGAAGTCCGGAGGGGATTTTTCCCCGACGCTCCCAGGTCCGCGCGGGGCCCCCGATCCGGGACGCCAAAATTCGGACGCTGCTTTTCCTAACCTTCCCGGATCGGGCGCTGGGCCCCGATCCGGCACGCCGAATTCGAGGATTTTTTCCTGACCTTTTCCGGATCACGGCCAGTGCCCTGATCCGGGAACGCCGCGGAATTGCGGATGCGTTTTTTCCCGACGTTCCCGGGTCGGCGCCGGTGCCCCGATCCGGGAATGCGGCGGAATTCCAGAGGCGTTTTTTCCCGACCTTCCCGGGTCGGCGCCTGGGCCCCGATCCGGGGACACCGCAGAAATCCGGAGGGGTTTTTAACCGGTTCCTGGGTCGGGCGCCGGGCCCCGATCCGGGACGCCGTGAAATTCCAGACGCGCTTTTTCCCAACCTTCTCAGGTCGGGCGCTGCCCCGATCCGGGCACGCCGCGAATTCGGAGGCGTTTTTTCCCGACGCTTCCGGTCAGCGCTGGGCACTGCCTGGGACCGACGCGGAATTCCGGGCGCATTTTTCCGACATTCCCGGGTCGGCGCCGGGTAATTTTTCGAATTCCAGTTGCATTTCCCGGGGCCCCGATCCGGGAATTCCGCAGAATTCCAGATGCGTTTTTCCCGACCTTCCCGGGTGGGCGCCGGGGACCCAATCCGGGGACGCAGTGGAAATCCGGACTCATTTCTTCCCTTCCTTCCCGGGTCGGCGCTGGGGCCCCGATCCGGGGACGCCGCGGAATTCTGCACGCGTTTCTTCCCGATCTTCCCGGGTTGGTGCGGGGGCCCCGATCCAGGGACGCTGCGGAATTCCTGACACGTTTTTAACCGACCTTGCCGGGTCGGCGCCAGGGCCCCGATCCGGGAACACCGCGAATTCGACGCTGCTTTTTTCACGCCCGGTCGGGCCAGGGCCCCGATCCAGGATGCCGCAGAATTCCGGACGCGTTTTTTCCCGACATTCCCGGGCTGGCGCCGGGGCCCCGATCCGGGAACGCTGCGGAATTCCGGAGGCGTTGTTCCCAACGTTCCCAGGTTGGCGCCGGGGACCCGATCCGGGGACGCCGCGGAATTCGGACGCTGCTTCCCGACGCCCCCGGTCGGGCGCTGACCCCGATCCGGGAACGCCGCGGAATTCCAGACGCGTTTTTCCCGACGTTCCCGTGTCCGCGCCGAAGCCCAGATCCTGGAACGCCGCGGAATTCCGGACGCATTTTTTTCTGACCTTCCTGGGTTGGCGCTGGGGCCCCGATCCGGGAACGCCGCGGAATTCCGGACGCGTTTTTTCCCTACCTTCCCGGGTGGGCGCCGGGCCCCGATCCGGGAACGCTGAGGAATTCCGGATGCGTTTTTTCCCCAAAGTTCCTGGGTCGGCGCCGGGGCCCCGATCCGGGAACGCCGCGGAATTCCAGAGGCGTTTTTTCCCGACCTTCCGGGGTCGGCGCTGGGGCCCCGATCCGGGGACACCGCAGAAGTCCGGATGCTTCCCGACCTTCCCGGTGGGCGCTGGGACCCGATCCGGGACGCCGCGAATTCGACTCGCTTTTCCCTTCCTTCCCGGTCGGGCGCTGGGGCCCCGATCCGGGACGCCGCGAATTCGACGCTGCTTTTTCCGACGCCCCGGTCGGGCGCTGACCCCGATCCGGGAACGCCGCGGAATTCCAGACGCGTTTTTCTCGACGTTCCCGTGTCTGCGCCGAAGCCCAGATCCTGGAACGCCGCGGAATTCCGGACGCGTTTTTTCCCGACCTTCCCGGGTTGGCGCTGGGGCCCCGATCTGGGAACGCCGCGGAATTCCGAACGCTGCTTTTCCCGACATTCCTGGGTCGGGCGCCGGGCCCCAACTGGGAACACCGCAGAATTTCAGATGTGTTTTTTCCCGACCTTCCCGGTGGGCGCCGGGCCTGATCCGGGAACGCCGCGGAATTCCGGAGGCATTTTTTCCCGACATTCCTGGGTCGGCACCGGGGGCCCGATCTCGGACGCCGCAGAATTCCGACAAGTTTTTTCCCGACATTCCCGGTCGGGCGCTGGGCCCCGATTCGGGAACGCTGCCGAATTCCAGAGGCATTTTTTTCCGACATTCCCGGTCGGGCGCCGCGGCCCCGATCCGGGACACCGCGAATTCCGAGGCGTTTTTCCCGATATTCCCGGTCAGCCCAGGCCTGCCCGGGAACGCTGTGGAATTCGAGGCGTTTTTTCCGACATTCCCGGTCGCCGCCGGGCCCGGCGGGAACGCCGCCAATTCCAGAGGAGTTTTTTCCCGACATTCCCGGGATAGGCGCCGCGGCCCCGATCCGGGGACACCGCGGAATTCCGGAGGCGTTTTTTTCCGACATTCCCGGTCAGCCCAGGGGCCCGATCCGGGAACGCCGCAGAATTCTGCACGCTGCTTTTTTTTCCCGACCTTCCCGGTTGGCGCCGCCCCCCGATCCGAGAACGCCACGGAATTCCGCCCCTTCTTCCTTATTTCCCAACGCTCCCGGTTGGCGCTGGGAACCCGATCCGGGACGCCGCGAATTCGACCTCGCTTTTTCCCGACCTTCCCGGTCGGGCGCCGGCCTCCGATCTGGGAATGCCGCGAATTCCGCAGGCGTTTTTTCCGACCTTCCCGGTCGACGCCGGGCCCCGATCCGGGAACGCCGCGAATTCCGACCCGCTTTTTCCCCGACAAGCTCAGGAAGTTGGCGCCGGGCCCCGATCTGGGGATGCCGCGATTTCCGGACGCTGCTTTTTTCCCGGACCTTCCCGAAACGTCGGGGCCAGGGCCCCGATCCGGGAACGCCGCGAATTCGACGCTGCTTTTCACGACGCTTCGCAGTCGGGCCAGGGCCCCGATCCAGGATGCCGCGAATTCGGACGCTGCTTTTTTCCCGACATTCCCGGCTGGCGCTGGGGCCCCGATCCGGGAACGCTGCGAATTCGGAGGCGTTGTTCCCAACGCTCCCAGGTTGGCGCCGGGACCCGATCCGGGACGCCGGAATTCCGACGCTGCTTCGACGCCCCCGGGGGTCGGGCGCTGACCCCGATCCGGGAACGCCGCGAAATTCCAGACGCTGCTTCCCGACAAGCCTCGTGTCCGCGCCAAGCCCAGATCCTGGAACGCCGCGAATTCGACGATTTTTTTTTCTGACCTTCCTGGGTTGGCGCTGGGGCCCCGATCCGGAACGCCGCGAATTCGACGCTGCTTTTTTCCCTACCTTCCCGGTGGGCGCCGGGCCCCGATCCGGGAACGCTGAGGAATTCCGGATGCGCTTTCCCCAAAGTTCCTGGGTCGGGCGCTGCCCCGATCCGGGAACGCCGCGAATTCCAGAGGCGTTTTTCCGACCTTCCGGGTCGGGCGCTGGGGCCCCGATCCGGGACACCGCAGAAGTCCGGAGGGGATTTTTCGACGCTCCCGGTCGGGCGCCGCCCCCCGATCCGGGACGCCAAATTCCGACGCTGCTTTTTCCCAACCTTCCCGGTCGGGCGCTGTCCTAACCGGGCACGCCGCTGAATTCGAGGATTTTTTTCCTGACCTTTCCGATCACGGCCGGTGCCCCGATCCGGGAACGCCGAATTGCGGATGCGTTTTTTCCGACGCCCCGGTCGGGCGCCGTGCCCCATCCGGGAATGCGGCGGAATTCCAGAGGCGTTTTTCCCGACCTTCCCGGTCGGCGCTGGCCCCGATCCGGGACACCGCAGAAATCGAGGGGTTTTAACCGGTTCCCGGTCGGGCGCCGGCCTCGATCCGGGACGCCGTGAAATTCCGGACGCTGCTTTCCCAAACCTTCTCAGGTCGGGCGCCGGGCCTCGATCCGGGCACGCCGCGAATTCCGGGAGGCGTTTCCTGACCTTTTCCGGATCAGAGCCGTGCCCCATCCGGGAACGCCACAGAATTCGGAGGTATTTTTTCCCGACGCTTCCGGTCAGCGCTGGGGCACTGCCTGGGACCGACGCGAATTCGGGCGCATTTTTCCAACATTCCCGGTCGGGCGCTGCTTTTTCCCGACTCCTCCCGGTGGGCGCCGGGACCCGATCCGGGGACGCCGCGGAATTCCGACTCGCTTTTTCCTTCCTTCCCGGTCGGGTGCTGGGGCCCCGATCCGGGACGCCGCGAATTCCGACGCGCTTTTTCCCGATCTTCCCGGTTGGCGCTGGGGCCTCGATCCAGGGACGCTATGAATTCCTGACACGCTTTTAACCGACCTTGCCGGTCGGGCGCCTGGGCCCCGATCCGGGAACACCGCGAATTTCGGACGCTGCTTTTTTCACGACGCGCCCGGCTGGCGCCGCCCCGATCCAGGTATGCCGCGAATTCGGGCCCATTTTTTTCCCGAACTTCACGGGTCGGCGCTGGGGCCCCGATCCGGGGACGCCGCTGAATTCCCGCACGCTGCTTTCTTCCCCGATCTTCCCGGTTGGCGCGGGGCCCCGATCCAGGACGCTGCGGAATTCCCCGACACGCTTTTAACCGACCTTGCCGGTCGGGCGCTGGCCCCGATCCGGGAACACCGCGAATTCCGACGCTTTTCACGACGTTTCCGCATCGGGCCAGGGCCCCTATCCGGGATGCCGCGAATTCGACTCGCTTTTTTCCCGACATTCCGGCTGGCGCTGGGGCCCTAACTCCGGGATGCCGCGAATTCTGGACGCTGCTTTTTTCCCGACATTCCCGGCTGGCGCCGGGGCCCCGATCCGGGAACGCCGCGGAATTCCGGAGGCATTTTTTCCCAACGTTCCCAGGTTGGCGCCGGGGCCCCGATCCAGGAACGCTGCGGAAATCTGGATGCGTTTTTTCCCGACCTTCCTGGGTGCGCGCCGGGGCCCGGATCCGGGAACGCCGAGGAATTCTGGACGGGTTTTTTCCCGACCTTCCCGGGTCGGCGCCGGGGCCCCGATCCGGGAACGCCGTGGAATTCCGGAGGCGTTTTTTCCCGACTTTCCCGGGTCGGTGCCGGGGCCCCGATCCAGGGACACCGCAGAACTCCGGAGGGGTTTTTTCCGACGTTCCCGGGTCGGCGCCGGGGCCCCGATCCGGGAACGCCGCGGAAATCCGGACCCGTTTTTTCCGAACGTTTCCGGGTCGGCGCCGGGCCCCCGATCTGGGGATGCCGCGGAACTCCGGACGCGTTTCTTCCCGACCTTCCCGAGTCGGGTCCAGGGCCCCGATCCGGGGACGCCGTTGAATTCCTGAAGCGTTTTTTCCCGACGTTCCCGGGTCGGCGCCGGGGCCCCAATCCAGGGACGCCGTGAAATTCCGGACGCATTTCTTCCCAACCTTCCCAGGTCGGCGCCGGGGCCCCGATCCGGGCACGCCGCGGAATTCCGGAGGCGTTTTTTCCTGAACTTTCCGGATCAGGGCCGGTGCCCCGATCCGGGAACGCCACAGAATTCCGGAGGTATTTTTTCCCGACGTTTCCGGCTCAGCGCCGGGGCACCTTTCCGGGAACGTCGCGGAATTCCGGGCGCATTTTTCCGACATTCCCGGGTCGGCGCCGGGTATTTTTTCGAATTCCAGTTGCATTTCCCGACCTTCCCAGGTCGGCGCCGGGGCCCCGATCCGGGAATGCCGCAGAATTCCGGACGCGTTTTTTCCCGACCTTCCCGGGTGGGCGCCGGGGACCTGATCCGGGGACGCCGCAGAATTCCGCACGCGTTTCTTCCCTATCTTCCCGGGTTGGCGCGGGGGCCCCGATCCAGGGACGCTATGAATTCCCGACACGCTTTTAACGGACCTTGCCGGTCGGGCGCTGGGCCCGATCCGGGAACACCGCGAATTCGGATGCGCTTTCACGACAAGCCCGAGTCGGGGCCAGGGCCCCGATCCGGATGCCGCGAATTCCAGACGTGTTTTTTCCCGACATTCCCGGCTGGCGCCGCCCGATCCGGGAACGCCGCGAATTCGAGGCGTTTTCCAACGCTCCCAGGTTGGCGCTGGGACCCGATCCGGGACGCCGCGGAATTCCGGGCCCATTTTTTTCCCGAACTTCACGGGTTGGCGCTGGGGCCCCGATCCGGGGACGCCGCGGAATTCCGCACGCGTTTCTTCCCGATCTTCCCGGGTTGGCGTGGGGGCCCCGATCCAGGGACGCTGCGGAATTCCCGACACGTTTTTAACCGACCTTGCCGGTCGGGCGCCGCCCCGATCCAGGAACACCGCAGAATTCCGGACGATTTTTCACGACGCTTCCGTCGGGGCCAGGGCCCCGATCCGGGATGCCGCGGAATTCTGGACGCGTTTTTTCCCGACCTTCCTGGGTTGGCGCCGGGACCCCGATCCGGGAACGCCGCGGAATTCCAGATGCGTTTTTTCCCGATCTTCCCGGGTCGGGGCCGGGGCCCCGATCCGGGAACGCCAAGGAATTCCGACGCTGCTTCCGGGACGCCTGGTCGGGCGCTGCCTCCCCGATCCGGGAACGCCGCTGATTTCCGGAGGCCTTTATTCCCGACGCTCCCGGTCGGGCGCTGGGCCCCGATCCGGGACGCCGCGAACTCCGGAGGGGTTTGTTCCCGCCGTTCTCTGGTCGGCGCTGGGCCTCGATTTGGGTACGCCATGAAATTCCAGAGGCGTTTCCTGACCTTTCCAGATCGGGCCGTGCCCCGATCCGAGAACGCCACGAAATTCCGAGGCATTTTTTTCCCGACCTTTCCTGGTCGCCGCCGGCACCAATTCGCAACGCCGCGAATTCCGGGCGCATTTTTCCGACATTCCTGGTCGGCACCGGGCATTTTTTCAATTCCAGTTGCATTTCCCGACCTTTCCCAAGTCGGGCGCTGGGCCCCGATCCGAACGCTGCGCACCCGACTCGCTTTTCCCTTCCTTCCCGGTCTGCGCTGGGGCCCTGATCCGGGACGCCATGGGAATTCTGGACACGCTTTCTTCCTGATCTTTCCGGTCGGGCCGGGCCCATATCCTGGAACGCCGCGGAATTCTGGACACGTTTCTTCTTGATCTTCCCGGGTCTGGGCCAGGGCCCCGATCCGGGAACGCCGCGGAATTCCGGACGTGTTTTTTCCCGACCTTCCCGGATTGGCCCCGTTGCCCCGATCCGGGAACAGCGCGGAATTCCTGAGGCGTTTTTCCCCCGACCTTGCCGGTCGGCGCTGGCCCCGATCCGGGACGCCATGAATTCCTTTTTTTTTTTTTTAATAATTTTTATTATTCAGTAATCAGAAGACATAACATATACACTGAACAGTACACCTAAAGTTAACAATACACAACCTACCCAGGATAAAAGAACGAAGAGGAGGGGAAAAAAAGAAAAGAAGAAGAAAAAAGAAGAAAAGACAAGAATACAAATAAGTACACACATTGAGATAAAATATAGCTTCCACCGGAGGAATCCACACTTGTTAAATTTCTATTGTAAATTACCATTAAATCTTAAATTAATACTCAAATATTAATACTCAAAACTCCTCCGAATTCCGTGGGCGCCCCCGGGATCGAGGCCCGCGCCGACCCGGGAATGTCGGGAAAACGCTGGCCGAATTTCATGGGCGCCCCGGATCGAGTTTCCCCCCCACTCCGGAAGGTCGGGAAAAACGCGGCCGGGAATTCCCAGGCGCCCCCGGATCGGGCCCCGCGCCACCCGGGAACGCTGGGAAAAAACGTGGTTGGAGTTCCGCGCGCGCCCGGATCGGGGCCCGGCGCCGACTCGGAAGTTCGGGAAAAAACGCTGGCCTCGAGTTCGGGACGCCCCTGATCAGGGCTCCCGCGCCACCCGGGAAGGTCAGGAAAAAATGCATCCAGAATTCCGCGGCGTCACCGGATCAGGGCCCCGGAGCCGACCCGGGAAGGTCGGGAAAACGCTGCCCAGAATTTCCGCGCGCCCCCGGGATCGGGCCTCGCGCCACCCGGGAAGGCCGGGAAAATGATGTTCGGAATTCCACGGCTGCCCCCGGTTCGGGCTCCTGCCCCAACCGGGAAGGTCGGGAAAAAATGCGTCCGACATTCCGCGCGCCCCCGGATCGGGACCCCGGCGCCGACCGGAGAATGTCGGGAAAAAACGCGTCCGGAGTTCCGCGGTGTCTCCGGATCGGGGCCCCGGCGCCACCGGGAACGTGGGGAAAAAACGCCTCCGGAATTCCACGGCGTCCACGGATCGGGACCCCGGCGCTGACCCGAGAACATCAGGAAAACGCGGCCCGAGTTCCGCTGTGTCTCCGGATCGGGCCCCAGCGCCACCCGGGAACGCTGGGAAAACGCTGGCCCGGAGTTCCGCGACGCCTCGGGATCGGGCCCCGGCGCAGACCCGGAACGGGGGGAAAACGCCCCGAATTTCCACGGCGCCCCTGGATCGGGCTCGCGCCGACCTGGGAAGGTCGGGAAAAACGCTGCCCGAATTCCGCCGCGTTCCCCGGATCGGGACCCCGGCACCGACCCGAGAACATCGGGAAAAACGCGTCTGGATTTCCGCGATGTCCCCGGATCGGTTCCCCGGCGCCGACCCGGGAACGCCCGAAAACGCATCCAGAGTTCCGCGTGTTCCCGGATCGGGCCTTCCGTGCCGACTCCGGGAAGGTCGGGAAAACGCCCCGGGATTCCCGCGCGCTTCCCGATCGGGCCCCGGCGCCGACTCCGAACGCTGGAAAAACGCGTCCGAATTCCGCGCCGCCCCCGATCGGGCCCCGCGCCGACCCGGGACGCTGGGAAAAACTCTGCCTGGAGTTCCGCGCGCCCCCGGATCGGGCCCGCGCCCGACCTGGGAAGGTCGGGAAAAAACGGCCCGGAGTTCCGCAGCGCCCCCGGATCGGGCCCCGCACCGACCCGGAAGTTCGGGAAAAACGTGTCCGAGATCCACGGCGCCCCTGATCGGGCCCCGCGGCGCCGACCGGGAAGGTCAGGAAAACCTGGCCCGAATTTCCACGGGCGCCCTGGATCGGGGCCCTGGCCCCGAACCGAAGGTTGGGAAAAACGCCCCCAGATTTCCGGGCCGCCGCCCCGGATCGGGACTCCCGGCGCTGACTCCAAGAACATCGGGAAAACCCGCCCAGAATTTCCGCGGAGTCCCCGGATCGGGCCCGGAGCCGACCCGGGAAGGTCGGGAAAACCCATCCAGATTTCCGCGCGCCCCCGGATCGGGCTCCCGCGCCACCAGGGAAGGCCGGGAAAAAGGTGTTCGAATTTCAAGGGCGCCCCCGGATCGGGCTCCTGGCCCCAACCGAAGGTCGGGAAAAATGCGTCCGACATTCCGCGCGCCCCCGGGATCGGGACTCCCGGCGCCGACCGAGAATGTCGGGAAAACGCGCGCCCGGAGTTCCGCGGTGTCTCCGGGATCGGGCCCCGGCGCCACTCCGGGAACGTGGGGAAAACGCCCGGAATTTCCACGGCGCCCACGGATCGGGACTCGGCGCTGACCCGAGAACATCGGGAAAACGCTGCCCGGAGTTCCGCGTGTCTCCGGATCGGGCCTCCCAGCGCCGACTCCGGGAACGCTGGGAAAACGCGTCCGAGTTCCGCGACGCTTTCGATCGGGCCCCGGCGCACCCCCGGGAACGGGGGGAAAACGCCCGAATTTCCACGGCGCGCCCCTGGATCGGGCCCCGGCGCCGACCTGGGAAGGTCGGGAAAAACGCTGCCCGGGAATTCCGCCGCCTCGGATCGGGACCCCGCACCGAGCCGAGAACATCGGGAAAACGCTGCCTGGATTTCCGCGATGTCCCCGGATCGTTCCTCGCGCCGACCGGGAACGTCCGAAAACGCATCCAGAGTTCCGCGTGTTCCCGGATCGGGCCCCGTGCCGACTCCGGAAGGTCGGGAAAAACGCTTCCGAATTCCGCGGCGCTCCCGATCGGGCCCCGCGCCACTCCGGGAACGCTGGAAAACGCGTCCGAATTTCAAGGCTGCCCCCGGGATCGGGCCCCGGCGCCACCCGGGAACGCTTGGGAAAAACTCCGCCTGGAGTTCCGCGCGCGCCCCGGGATCGGGCCCGCGCCACCCGGAAATTCGGGAAAAACGCGCCCGAGATCCACGGCGCCCCTGATCGGGCTCCCGGCGCCACTCCGAAGGTCAGGAAAACCCGCCCGGAATTTCCACGGCGCCCCTGGATCGGGGCCCTGGCCCCGAACCGGAAGGTTGGGAAAAACGCGGCCCAGATTTCCGCCGCTTCCGGATCGGGACCCCGGGCGCTGACCCAAGAACATCGGGAAAACTCCGCCCAGAATTTCCGCGGAGTCCCCGGATCGGGCCACGGAGCCACCCGGAAGGTCGGGAAAAAACCTATCCAGATTTCCGCGCGCCCCCGGGATCGGGCTCCCGCGCGCCACTCAGGGAAGGCCGGGAATAAAGGTGTTCGAATTCCGCGCGCGCCCCCGGATCGGGTTCCCGCGCCACCCGGGAAGGTCGGGAAAACGCTGGCCCGAATTCCGCGCGCCCCTAGATCGGGCTCCCCGACGACCCGGGAAGGTCGAAAAACTCCGCCCGAATTTCCACGGGCGCCCCCGGATCGGGCTCCTAGCCCCAACCGGGAAGGTCGGGAAAAAACGTGTCCGAATTCCGGCGCGCTTTCGGATCGACTCCGGGCGCTGACCCGAGAACATCGGGAAAACGCTGGCCGATTTCCGCGTGTCCGCGGATCGGGTTCCCGGCGCCGACCTGGGAACGCCCGGAAAAACGCATCCAGAGTTTCAGGCGTTTCCCGGATCGGGCCCTGGCGCCGACTCCGGGAACGTGGGGAAAAAGGCGCCGAATTTCCGCGCGCGCCCCCGGATCGGGCCCGGGCGACGACTGGAATGTCAGGATAAAAGGCTTCTGAATTCCACGGCTTTCCCGGATCGGGCCCCGGCGCCACCCGGAATGTCGGGAATAACGTGTCCGAATTTCCACGCGCGCCCCCGGATCGGGCCCCAGCGCCACCCGGGAATGTCGGGAAAAAGGTCTCTGGAATTACGCGCGCCCCTGATCGGGCCCCGCCCGGCCCGGGAACCTCGGAATAAATCCTCCGAATTCCGTGGGCGCCCCTGGATCGAGGCCCCCGGCGCCGACCCGGGAATGTCGGGAAAACGCGGCCCGAATTTCCGCGACGCCCCTGGATCGGGCCCCGGCGCCAACCTGGGAATGTCGGGAAAAACGAATCCGAATTCCCGCCGCGCGCCCCGGATCAGGGCCCCAGCGAAGACCCGGGAATGTCTGGATAAAAGGCTTCTGGAATTCCGCAACACTGGCACCGACCCGGAATGTCGGGAAAAAATGCGTCCGAATTTCAAGGGGCCCCCGGGATCGGGCGTTAGCCCCAACCAGGGAAGGTAGGGAAAACGCTGGCCGGCATTCCGCGCGCGCCCCCGGGATCGGAGCCCCGGCGCCACCCGGGAACGTTGGGAAAAAACGCGTCTGGAGTTCCGCGGTGTCCCCGGATCGGGGGCCCGGCGCCGACTCGGGAAGTTCGGGAAAAAACGCGCCCGAGATCTCGCGACGCCCCTACCGGGCCCCGGCGCCACCCGGAAGGTCAGGAAAACGCCCCAGAATTCCGCGCGCCCCGGGATCGGGCCCCGGCCCGACCCGGGAAGTTCGGGAAAAACGCTGGCCCAGAATTTCCGCGCGCCCCCGGATCGGGCCTCGCGCCACCCGGGAAGGCCGGGAAAATGGTGTTCGAATTTCCACGGCGCCCCCGGATCGGGCCCCGCGCCACCCGGAAGGTTCGGGAAATAATGCGCCCAGAATTCCCATGGAGTCCCCGGATCGGGCCCCGGAGCCGACTCCGGGAAGGTCGGGAAAACTCCGCCCAGATTTCCGCGCGCCCCGGGATCAGGGCTCTGGCGCCACCAGGGAAGGCCGGGAAAAAGGTGTTCGAATTTCACGGCGCCCCGGATCGGGCCCAGCGCACCACTCCGGAAGGTCGGGAAAACGATCCGGGATTTCCGCGCGCCCCTAGATCGGGCCCCGGCGCCAACCCGGGAACGCCGAAAACCCGCCCGAATTTCCACGGGCGCCCCGGATCGGGCCCTGGCCCCAACCGGGAAGGTCGGGAAAACGCGTCTGAATTCCGCCGCCTCGGATCGGGACTCCCGGCGCTGACCCGAGAACATCGGGAAAACGCGGGCCGGGATTTCCGCGTGTCCCCGGATCGTTCCCGCGCCGACCTGGGAACGTCCGAAAAACTCATCCAGAGTTCCGTGGCTTTCCCGGATCGGGCCCCGCGCCACCCGGAATGTCGGGAATAACGCGTGTCCGGAATTTCCGCGGCGCCCCCAGATCGGGCCCCGGCGCCGACTCAGGGAATGTCAGGAAAAACGCTGGCCGAATTTCATAGCGCGCCCCGGGATCGGGCCCAGGCGCCACCCGGGAATGTCGGGAAAAAGTTCTCTGGAATTACGCGCGCCCCTGGATCGGGGCCCCGGCTCCGACCCGGGAACCTCGGGAATAAACTCCTCCGGAATTCCGTGGCGTCCCTGGATCGAGGCCCCGGCGCCGACCCGCGAATGTCGGGAAAAAACGCGTCCGGAATTCCGCGACGTCCCTGGATCGGGGCCCCGGCGCCAACCTGGGAATGTCGGGAAAAAACGAATCCGGAATTCCGCGGCGTCCCCGGATCAGGGCCCCAGCGAAGACCCGGGAATGTCTGGATAAAAGGCTTCTGGAATTCCGCAACACTGGCACCGACCCGGGAATGTCGGGAAAAAACGCTGCCTGGAATTTCCGTGGGCGCCCCGGGATCGGGCGTTAGCCCCACCAGGGAAGGTCGGGAAAAACGCTGGCCGGCATTCCGCGCGCCCCTGGATCGGAGCCCTGCCCACCCGGAAGGTCGGGAAAAAACGCTGGCCGGGAATTCCGTGGCGCCCCCAGATCGGGCCCCCCGCGCCAACCCGGGAACGCTTGGGACAAAACGCGCCTGGAGTTCTCCGAGGTGTGTCCCCGGATCGGGGCCCCGCGCCGACTCGGGAAGTTCGGGAAAACGCGCCCGAGATCCGCGACGCCCCCTAATCGGGCCCCGCGCCAACCCGGAAGGTCAGGGAAAACGCGGGCCCACAATTCCGCTGCATCCCCGGGATCGGGCCTCAAGCCACCCGGGAAGTTCGGGAAAAAACGCCCAGAATTCCGCGGGCGCCCCCGGATCGGGCCCGCGCCCTACCCGGGAAGGCCGGGAAAATGGTGTTCGAATTCTGACGCGCCCCCGGATCGGGCCCTGGCGCGCCACCCCGGGAAGGTTCGGGAAATAATGCGCCCGAATTTCACAAGCCCCCCAGATCGGGCCCTGGCCCCAACCGGGAAGGTCGGGAAAACGCTCGAAATTCCGCCGCTGCCTCGGGATCGGGACTCCCGCGCCGACCGAGAATGTCGGGAAAAATCGCATCCGAGTTCCGCGGTGTCTCCGGATCGGGCCCCGCGCCACCCAGGAACGCTGGGAAAAACGCTGCCCGAGTTCCCGGGACGACGCTTCGATCGGGCCCCGCGCCGACTCCGGAACGGGGAAAAACGCCCGAATTTCCACGCGCTTCCGGATCGGGCCTCCTGGCGCCGACCCGGGAACGCTGGAAAACGCGGCCCGAATTTCCGCGCGCCCCCGGGATCGGGCCCGGGCGCCACCCGGGAATGTCAGGATAAAAGGCTTGGAATTCCGCGGATTTCCCGGATCGGGCCCCGGCGCCGACCCGGAATGTCGGGAATAACGTCCGAATTCCCGCGCGCCCCCAGATCGGGCCCCGGCGCCACCAGGGAATGTCAGGAAAAACGCTGGCCCGGGAATTTGCGCGCGCCCCGGATCGGGCCCAGGCGCCGACCCGGGAATGTCGGGAAAAAGGTCTCTGGAATTACGCGCGCCCCCTGGATCGGGGCCCTGCCCGACCCGGGAACCTCGGGAATAAACTCCTCCGAATTCCGTGGGCGCCCTGGATCGAGGCCCCGGCGCCGACCCGGGAATGTCGGGAAAACGCTGGCCTGAATTTCCGCGACGCCCCTGGATCGGGCCCAGGCGCCACCCGGGAATGTCGGGAAAAACGCCTCTGGAATTACGGGCGCCCCTGATCGGGCCCCTGCCCCACCCGGGAACTCGGGAATAAACTCCTCCGAATTCCGTGGGCGCCCCTGGATCGAGGCCCCGGCGCCGACCCGGAATGTCGGGAAAACGCTGGCCGAAATTTCCACGACGCCCCCGGATCAGGGCCCCAGCGAAGACCCGGGAATGTCTGGATAAAAGGCTTCTGGAATTCCGCAACACTGGCGCCGACCCGGAATGTCGGGAAAAACGCGCGCCCGAATTTCCGCGCGCCCCCCCGGATCGGGCGTTAGCCCCGACCAGGGAAGGTCGGGAAAAACGCCCCGCATTCTCATAAGGCGCCCCCCCGGATCGGGCCCTGCCCGACCCGGAAGGTCGGGAAAAAACGCTGGCCGGGAATTCCGCGGGCCCCCCAGATCGGGCCCCGGCGCCGACCCGGGAACGTTGGGAAAAAACGCGTCTGGAGTTCCACGGTGTCCCCGGATCGGGGGCCGGGCGCCGACTCAGGAAGTTCGGGAAAAAAACGCGTCCAGAGATCCGGGCGACGCCCCATGATCGGGCTCCCGGCGCCACCCGGGAAGGTCAGGAAAAACGCCCCAGAATTCCGCGCGCCCCCGATCGGGCCCCGGCCAACCCGGAAGTTCGGGAAAAACGCCCCAGAATTTCCGCGCGCCCCCGGGATCGGGCCTCGCGCCACCCGGGAAGGCCGGGAAAATGGTGTTCGGAATTCCACGGGCGCCCCGGATCGGGCCCCGGCGCCACTCCGGAAGGTTCGGGAAATAATGCGTCCGAATTCCGCGCGCCCCCGGATCGGGCCCTGGCCCGGAACCGGGAAGGTCGGGAAAACGCCTCCGAATTCCGCCGCCCCGGATCGACTCCCGGCGCCACCGGAGAATGTCGGGAAAAACGCAATCGGAGTTCCGCGCGTGTCTCCGGATCGGGCCCCGCGCCACCCCAGGAACGCTGGGAAAACGCTGCCCGAGTTCTCGCGACGCCCCCGGATCGGGCCCCGCGCCACCCAGGAACATGGGGAAAAACGCCCGAATTTCCACGGCGCTCCGGATCGGGCCCCGCGCCGACCCGGGAACGCTGGAAAAAACGCGTCCGAAGTTTGCGACGCCGCCTGATCGGGCCCCGGCGCCGACCCGGGAACGGGGAAAAACGCCCGAATTTCCGGGGCGCTTCCGGATCGGGCCCCGGCGCCACCCGGGAATGTCTGGATAAAAGGCTTCTGGAATTCCGCAACACTGGCGCCGACCCGGGAAGGTCGGGAAAAACGCTGGCCCGCATTCTCATGGCGCCCCCGGATCGAGCTCCCGCCCGGCCCGGGAAGGTCGGGAAAACGATCCGAGATCCGCGACGCCCCTGATCGGGCTCCCGGCGCCACCCGGGAAGGTCAGGAAAACGCGGCCCAGAATTCCGCGCGCGCCCCGGGATCGGGCCCCGGCCGACCCGGAAGTTCGGGAAAAACGCGCCCAGAATTTCCGCGTGTCCCCGGGACGGGGCCCCGCGCCACCCGGGAAGGCCGGGAAAATGGTGTTCGAATTTCCACGGCGCCCCCGGATCGGGCCCTGGCGCCGACCCGGAAGGTTCGGGAAAAATGCGTCCGAATTCCACAAGCGCCCCCGGATCGGGCCCCGGCGCCGACCCGGAATGTCGGGATAAAAGGCTTCTGAATTCTGCGGCGCTCCCGGATCGGGCCCTGGCACCGACCCGGGAATGTCGGGAAAACGTGTCCGAATTCAGTGGCGCCCCCAGATCGGGCCCCAGCGACGACCTGGGAATGTCGGGAAAACGCGGTCCGAATTCCGCGCGCCCCCGGGATCAGGGCTCCCGCGCCACCTCAATGTCGGGATAAAAGGTTTCTGGAATTCCGCAGCCCCGCCGCTGACCCAGGAAGGTCGGGAAAAAACGCGCCCCGGATTTCCGTGGCGCCCCCGGGATCGGGCCCCGCGCCGACTCCGGGAACGTTGGGAAAATCGCTAATCGAGTTCCGCGGGCGCCCCCCGGGATCGGGCCCCAGCGCCACTCCAGGAAGGTCGGGAAAAACGCTGGCCGGGAATTTCCGCGGGCGCCCCGGATCAGAGTTTCCCCGCGCCACCGGGAAGGTCGGGAAAACGCATCCGGAATTCCGCGGGCGCCCCCAGATCTGGGTCCTGCCCGACCCGGGAATGTCAGGAAAAAACTCATCCGGAAATCCGCGCGCCCCTGATGTGGGCTCCCAGCGCCGACCCGGGAAGGTCGGGAAAAACCTGTCCGAATTTCCACGCGCCCACGGATCGGGCCCCGGCGCCACCCGGGAAGGTCAGGAAAAACGCTGGCCCAGAATTTCCACGGCGCCCCCGGATCGGGCCCCGGCCGACCCGAAGTTCGGGAAAAACGCTGGCCCAGAATTTCCGCGTGTCCCTGGACGGGCCCTCGCGCCACCCGGGAAGGCCGGGAAAATGGTGTTCAGAATTTCCACGGCGCCCCCGGATCGGGCCCTGGCGCCACCCGGAAGGTTCGGGAAAAAATGCGCCCGAATTTCCGCGCCCCCGGATCGGGGCCCTTGCCCAACTGGGAAGGTCGGAAAACGCTCCGAATTCTGCCGCCTCCCAGATCAGGGGCCCGGCGCCGACCGAGAATGTCGGGAAAACGCATCCGAGTTCCGCGTGTGTCTCCGGATCGGGCCCCGGCGCCACCCGGGAACGCTGGGAAAATGCGTCCGAGTTCTCATGACGCTTCCTGGATCGGGCCCCGCGCCACCCGGGAACGTGGGGAAAAATGCCTCCGAATTCCACGGCGCTCCCGGATTGGGCTCCCGCGCGCCACCCGTAATGTCGGGATAAAAGGCTTCTGGAATTCTGCGCGCTCCCGGATCGGGCCCTGGCACCGACTCCGGAATGTCGGGAAAACGTGTCCGAATTCAGTGGCGCCCCCAGATCGGGCCCCAGCGACGACCTGGGAATGTCGGGAAAAACGCGTCCGAATTCCGCGCGCCCCCGGGATCAGGGCCCCGCACCGACCTCAATGTCGGGATAAAAGGCTTCTGGAATTCCGCAGCCCCGTCGCTGACCCAGGAAGGTCGGGAAAAAACGCGTCCGGAATTCCGTGGGGTCCCCGGATCGGGGCCCCGGCGCCGACCCGGGAACGTTGGGAAAAATCGCTAATCGAAGTTCCCGCGCGCCCCCGGGATCGGGCCCCAGCGCCACCCAGGAAGGTCGGGAAAACGCTGGCCGAATTTCCGTGGGCGCCCCCGGATCAGAGTTTCCCCGGCGCCGACCGGGAAGGTCGGGAAAACGCATCCGGAATTCCGTGGCGCCCCCAGATCTGGGTCCTGCCCGACCCGGGAATATCAGGAAAAAACTCATCCGGGAAATCCGCGCGCCCCTGATGTGGGCTCCCAGCGCCCACCCGGACGGTCGGGAAAAACCTGTCCGGGAATTCCCACGGCGCCCACGGATCGGGGCCCCGTGCCGGCCAGGGAAGCTCGGGAAAATCGCCTCCGAATTCCGCGGCGCTCCTGGATCGGGCCCCGGCGCCGACTCCAGGAACGCTGGAAAACGCGTCCGAATTTCCGCGCGCCCCGGGATCGGGCCCCGCCACCGACTCGGGAACGCTTGGGAAAACTCTGTCTGAGATCCGCGCGCCCCCGGATCGGGCCCGCGCCACCCGGGAAGGTCGGGAAAAAATGCGTCCGAGTTCTGACAGCGCCCCCGATTGGGGCCCCGCACCGGCCCGGGAAGTTCGAGAAAAAACGCCCGAGATCCGCGACGCCACCTGATCGGGCCTTCGCGCCACCATCAAGGTCGGGAAAACGCCCGAGTTCCGCGGGCGCCCCTGTTCGGGCCCCCGCGCCACCCGGGAAGGTCAGGAAAAACGCGGTCCAGAATTCCCGCTGCATCCCCGGATCGGGCCCGAGCCGACCCGGAAGGTCGGGAAAACGCGCCCAGAATTTCCGCGCGCCCCCGGATCGGGACTCCCGGCGCCGACCCGGGAAGGTCGAAAAAACCGTCCGGAATTTCCACGGGCGCCCCCGGATCGGGCCCTGGCCCCAACAGGGAAGCTCGGGAAAAAAAAACGATCCGAATTCCGCCGCCGCCTCGGATCGACTCCCGGCGCCACCCGAGAACATCGGGAAAACGCCGTCCGAGTTCCGCGTGTCCTCAGATCGGCCCGGGCGCCACCGGGAATCTCAGGATAAAAGGCTTCTGAAATTCAGCGCTTTCCGGGATCGGGCCCCGGCGCCGACCCGGGAATGTCGGGAATAACGTGTCCGAATTCCGCGCGCCCCCAGATCGGGCCCCGGGCCGGCCAGGGAATGTCGGGAAAACGCATCCGAATTTCCGCGCGCCCCCGGATCGGGCCCAGGCGCCACCCGGGAATGTCGGGAAAAAGGTCTCTGCAATTACGCGCGCGCCCTGGGGTCGGGCTCCCGCGCCGACCCGGAATGTCGGGAAAACGCGCCCGAATTCCGCGACGCCCCTGGATCGGGCCCCGCGCCGACCTGGGAATGTCAGGAACAAACGAACTCGAATTCCGCGCGCCCCCAGATCGGGCCCCAGCGAAGACCCGGGAATGTCTGGATAAAAGGCTTCTGGAATTCCGCAACACTGGCGCCGCTGACCCGGAATGTCGGGAAAAAACGCTGGCCCGAATTTCCGCGCGCCCCGGATCGGGCCTTATCTCACCCGGGAAGGTCGGGAAAACGCGGCCGCATTTCTCCATAAGCGCCCCCGGATCGGAGCCCGCCCCCGGCCCGGGAAGGTCGGGAAAACACGCCCGAATTCCGTGCGCGCCCCGGGATTGGGGCCCCTGCGCCGACCCGGGAACGCTGGGAAAAAACGCCCTGGAGTTCCACGCGCCCCCGGGATCGGGCCCCGGCGCCGACCCGGGAATGTCGGGAATAACGTGTCCGAATTTCCGCCGCCCCCAGATCGGGCCCCGGGCCGACTCAGGGAATGTCGGGAAAACGCTGGCCCGGAATTTCAGCGCCCCCGGATCGGGCCCAGGCGCCGACCCGGAATGTCGGGAAAAAAGGTCTCTGCAATTACGCGCGCCCCCTGGGTCGGGCCCCGCCCGGCCCGGGAACCTCGGGAAAACTCCTCCGAATTCCGCGGGCGCCCCCGGGATCGGGCCCCGGCGCCACCCGGGAATGTCGGGAAAAACGCTGGAATTCCCGCGACGCCCCTGGATCGGGCCCCGGCGCCGACCTGGGAATGTCAGGAATAAACGAACTGAATTCCGCGCGCCCCCAGATCGGGCCCCAGCGAAGACCCGGGAATGTCTGGATAAAAGGCTTCTGGAATTCCGCACTGGCGCCGACCCGGAATGTCGGGAAAAAACGCGTCCGAATTTCCGCGCGCCCCCGATCGGGTTTTATCTCCCACCCGGGAAGGTCGGGAAAAAATGCGCCCGGCATTCCGCGGCGCCCCCCGGATCGAGTTCCCGGCCCCACCCGGAAGGTCGGGAAAACGCTGGCCGAATTCCGTGGGCGCCCCCGGGATTGGGGCCCCTGCGCCGACTCCGGGAACGCTGGGAAAAACGCTGCCTGAGTTCCCGCGCGCCCCCGGGATCGGGCCCCCGGCGCCACCCGGAATGTCGGGAATAACGTGTCCGAATTCCGCCGCCCCCCCAGATCGGGCCCCCCGCCGACCCGGGAATGTCGGGAAAAACGCTGCCCTGAATTTCCGCGGGCGCCCCCGGGATCGGGCCCCGCGCCACCCGGGAAGGCCGGGAGAAATGGTGTTCGAATTCCACGGCGCCCCCGGATAAGGGGCCCAGGCGCCGACCCGGGAAGGTTCGGGAAAAAATGCGGCCGAAATTCCGCCGCGCTCCCGGATCGGGACTCCCGGCGCCGACCGAGAATGTCGGGAAAAACGCGGCCCGAGTTCCGCGGTGTCTCCGATCGGGCCCCGGCGCCGACTCCGGGAACGTGGGGAAAAAACGCCCGAATTTCCGCGCGCGCCCCCGATCGGGCCCCGGCGCTGACCTGGGAACGCTGGGAAAAAACGCTGCCTGGAGTTCCCGCGCGCGCCCCGGGATCGGGCCCCGGCGCCGACTCGGGAAGGTCGGGAAAACGCTGGCCGAGTTCCGCAACGCCCCGGATCGGGCCCCGTGCCGACTCCTGGAAGGTCTGTTAAAACCTGTCCGAGTTCCGCGCGCCCCCGGGATCGGGCCCCGGCGCCAACCCGGGAAGTTTGGGAATAAAATGCGCCCGGAGTTCCGCGACGCCCCGGATCGGGCCCGGCGCCACTCCTGGAAGGTCGGGAAAACGCGTGCCCGAGTTCCGCGCGCCCCCGGATCGGGTCCCGCGCCGACTCCTGGAAGGTCGGGAATAAACGCTGGCCCAGAATTCCGCGCGCCCCCGGATCGGGCCCCGCCACCGACCCGGGAACGCTGGGAAAAACTCTGTCTGGAGTTCCGCGCGCGCCCCGGGATCGGGCCCGGCGCCGACCCGGGAAGGTCGGGAAAAACGCTGGCCGGGAGTTCCGCAGCGCCCCCGGATCGGGCCCCGCGCCACCCTGGAAGGTCGGGAATAAACGCGTCCAGAATTCCTCGGCGTCCCCGGATCGGGGCCCCGTCACCGACCCGGGAACGTTGGGAAAAACCTGTCTGGATTTCCGCGGCGTCCCCGGATCGGGGCTCCGGCGCCGACCCGGGAAGGTCGGGAAAAAAACGCGTCCGGAGTTCCGCAGCGTCCCCGGATTGGGGTCCCGGCACCGACCCAGGAAGTTCGAGAAAAACGCGCCCGAGATCCGCGACGCCACCTGATCGGGCCCCGCGCCACCATCAAGGTCGGGAAAACGCTCGAGTTCTCCGCGCGCCCCCTGATCGGGCCCCGCGCCACCCGGGAAGGTCAGGAAAACGCTGCCCAGAATTCCGCGGCATCCCCGGATCGGGCCCCGAGCCGACCCGGAAGGTCGGGAAAAATGCGCCAGAATTCCACGCGCCCCCGGATCGGGCTCCCGCGCCACCCGGAAGGTCGAAAAACTCCGCCCGGAATTTCCACGGCGCCCCCGGATCGGGCCCTGGCCTCAACCGGGAAGGTCGGGAAAACGCATCTGGAATTCCGCCGCGCCCGGATCGGGACTCCCGCGCCACCCGAGAACATCGGGAAAACGCGTCCGAGTTCCGCGGTGTCCCGTATCGGTTCCCCGGCGCCGACCCGAGAACGTCCGGAAAAAACGCATCCAGAGTCCCGCGGCGTTCCCGGATCGGGGCTCCCGCGCCGACCCGGGAACGTGGGGAAAAGGCGCCCGAATTCCGCAACGCCCCCGATCGGCCCGGGCGCCACCCGGGAATCTCAGGATAAAAGGCTTCTGAATTTCCGTGGCTTTCCCGATCGGGCCCCGCGCCGACCCGGAATGTCGGGAATAACGCGGTCCGAATTCCGCGGCGCCCCCAGATCGGGCCCCGGGCCACCAGGGAATGTCGGGAAAAAACGTGTCCGAATTTCATAGCCCCCGGATCGGGCCCAGGCGCCACCCGGGAATGTCGGGAAAAAAGGTCTCTGCAATTACGCGCGCCCTTGGATCGGGCCCCGCTCTGACCCGGGAACCTTGGGAAAACTCCTCCGAATTCCGTGGCGCCCTGGATCGGGCCCCGCGCCGACCTGGGAATGTCAGGAACAAACGAACCGAATTCCGCGGGCGCCCCCAGATCGGGCCCCAGCGAAGACCCGGGAATGTCTGGATAAAAGGCTTCTGGAATTCCGCAACACTGGCGCCGACTCCGGAATGTCGGGAAAACGCTGGCCCGAATTTCCGCGCGCCCCCGATCGGGTTTTATCCCCACCCAGGAAGGTCGGGAAAAACGCGTCCGCATTCCGCGCGCGCCCCGGATCGGAGCCGCCCCACCCGGGAAGGTCGGGAAAAACGCTGTCCGATTTCCGGGCGCCCCCGGATTGGGGCCCCTGCGCCGACCCGGGAACGCTTGGGAAAACGCCTTTGAGTTCCGCGCGCCCCCGGATCGGGGCCCGCGCCGACTGGGAAGTTCGGGAAAAACGCTCTCGAGATCCGCGACGCCTCCTGATTGGGGCCCGGCGCCACCCGGGAAGGTCAGGAAAAACGCTGCTCAGAATTCCGCGGCGCCCCCGGATCGGGCCTCCCGCGCCACCCGGGAAGGCCGGGAGAAATGGTGTTCGAATTCCACGGCGCCCCCGGATAAGGGGCTCAGGCGCCACCCGGAAGGTTCGGGAAAAAAGCGCCCGAATTCCGCGGCGCCCCGGATCGGGGCCCTTGCCCCGAACGGGCAAGGTTGGGAAAAATCGCTCGAATTCCGCCGCCTCGGATCGGGACTCCCGGCGCCGACCGAGAATGTCGGAAAACGCGCCCGAGTTCCGCGTGTCTCCGGGATCAGGGCCTCGGCGCCGACTCCGGGAACGCTGGAAAAAACGCCCGGGAGTTCCGCGACGCTCTCGATCGGGCCCCGCCCCGACTCCGGGAACGGGGAAAACGCCTCCGAATTTCGCGCGCCCCGATCGGGCCCCGGCGCCGACCTGGGAATGTCAGGAACAAACGAACTGAATTTCCGCGCGCCCCCGGATCGGGCTTTCCCCCACTCCGGGAAGGTCGGGAAAACGTGTCCGGTATTCCGCGCGCCCCCGATCGGGCTCCCGGCGCCACTCCTGGAAGGTCGGGAATAAACGCCCAGAATTTCCGCGCGCGCCCCCGGATCGGGCCCCGAGCCGACTCCGGAAGGTCGGGAAAACGCCCCAGAATTTCCGCGCGCCCCGATCGGGGCCCCGGCGCCGAAAGCCGGGAAGGCCGGGAAAACGCCCGGGAATTTCCGCCGCCCTGATCGGGACCCCGCGCCGACCGGGAACGTGGGGGAAAAAGGCGCCCAGAATTCCGCGCGCGCCCGGATCGGGGCCCGAGCCCGACCCGGGAAGGTCGGAAAAACGCCCCAGAATTCCCGCGCGCGCCCCGGGATCGGGCCCGCGCCGAAGTCGGAAGGCCGAAAAAACGCCCCGGGAATTCCGCCGCGCTTCGGATCGGGACTCCCGGCGCCGACTCCGGGAACATGGGGGAAAAGGCGTCGGGAATTCAAGGCGCCCCGGATCGGGCTCGGCGCCGACCCGGGAATGTCGGGAAAAAGGTCTTGCAATTCCGCTGGGCGCCCTGGATCGGGCCCCGCCCGACTCCGGGGAACCTCGGGAAAACTCCTCCGAATTCGCGGGCGCCCTCGGATCGGGCCCCGGCGCCACTCCGGGAATGTCGGGAAAACGCTGTCCGAATTCCGCGACGCCCCTGGATCGGGGCCCCGGCGCGACCTGGGAATGTCAGGAACAAACGGTCTGGGAATTCGCCGGTGCCCCCAGATCGGGCCCCAGCGAAGACCCGGGATTGTCTGGATAAAAGGCTTCTGAATTCCGCGCACACTGGTGCCGACTGAATGTCGGGAAAAAACGCCCGAATTCCGCGCGCCCCCGATCGGGCCTTATCTCACACTCCGGGAAGGTCGGGAAAACGTGTTCGCATTCACCGCGCCCCGGGATCGGCCCCGGCGCCACTTCCTGGAAGGTCGGGAATAAACGGCCCAGAATTCCGCGCGCCCCGGATCGGGCCTCGAGCCGGCCCGAAGGTCGGGAAAACGCTGGCCCAGAATTCCGCTGGCCCCCGGATCGGGGCCCCGCACCGAAGTCGGAAGGCCGAAAACGCGCCCGAATTCCGCCGCTTCGGATCGGGACAAGGGGCCGACTGGAACGCGGGGGAAAAAAGGCGCCCCGGGACGCCGAGCGCGCCCGATCGGGCCGGGCGATTTACCCGGGAATTTCAGGATAAAAGGCTTCGGAATTTCGCGACTTTCGCGACTTTCTGGACGCATTTTTTCCCGACATTCCAGGGTCGGCGCCGGGGCCCCGATCCGGGACGCCGAATTCGACGCCGCTTCCCCGACATTCCGGGTCGGGCGACAGTGTCGCTGAATTCCAGAAGCCTTTATCCAGACATTCCTGGGTCGGCGCCGGGGCCCCGATCCGGGGACGCCGCGGAATTCTGGGTTCGTTTTTTCCCGATATTCCCAGGTTGGCGCCGGGGCCCCGATCCAGGGACGTCGCAGAATTCCGGACGCATTTTTTCCCGACATTCCAGGGGCGGCGCCGGGGCCCCGATCCGGGGACGCCACGGAATTCTGGAGGCGTTTTTTCCCGACGTTCCCGGGTCGGCGCCCGGGCCCCGATCCAGGGACGCCGCGTAATTCCAGAGTCCTTTTTTCCCGACATTCCCGGGTCGGCGCCGGGGCCCCGATCTGGGGACGCCGTGGAATTCCGGACGCGTTTTTTTCCCGACATTCCCTGGTCGGCGCCGGGGCCCCGATCCGGGAACGCCGCGGAATTCCAGAGGCGTTTTTTCCTGACCTTCCCCGGTCGGCACCAGGGCCCCGATCCGTGGACGCCGTTATTCCCGACATTCCCGGGTCGACGCTGGGGCCCCGATTCGGGAAAGCCGCGGAATTCCAGAAGCCTTTTATCCTGACATTCCCGGGTCGGCACCGGGGCCCCGATCCGGGACGCCGAATTCGGACGCCTTTTTTCCCCGACACTCCCGGTCGGGCGCTGGGGCCCCAGATTCGACGCCGCGAATTCCAGATGCTTTTTTCCCCCTTTCCCGGTCGGGCGCTGGGCCGATCCGGGACGCAGTGTAATTCCAGAGGCCTTTTTCCCCGACATTCCCGGTCGGGCGCTGGGGCCCTGATCCCGGATTCCGCGGAATTCAGGAGGCGTTTTATCCCGAGGTTCCCGGTCGGGCGCCGGGCCCCGATCCGGGAATGCCGCGAATTCGGGCGCTGCTTTTCCCCGACTTACCCGGTCGGCACCGTGCCCCGATCCGGGACGCCGCGAACTCGAGACGCTGTTTTTTCCTAACGCCTCGGTCGGGCGCCGGGCCCTAACCGGGAATCCACTGAATTCTGATGCTTTTTTCCCGACCTTCCCTGGTCGGGTCGGGCCCCGATCCGGGAAGCCACGGAATTCGGACGCTGCTTATTCCAGAATTTCCCAGGTTGGCGCCAGTGTCGCGAATTCCAGAAGCCTTTATCCAGACATTCCCGGTCGGGCGCTGGGCCCCCGATCCGGATATGCCGCGAATTCCGGATTCGTTTTTTCCCGACATTCCCAGGTCGGCGCCGGGGCCCCGATCCAGGGACGCCGCGTAATTCCAGAGAACTTTTTTCCCGACATTCCCGGTCGGGCGCTGGGGCCCCGATCCGGGACGCCGAATTCGGATGCGCTTTTCCCGACATTCCCGGTCGGCGCCGGGGCCCCGATCTGGGGACGCCGTGATTTCCGGACACGTTTTTCCCGACATTCCTGGTTCGCGCCGCCCCGATCTGGGGACGCCGCGATTTCCGGACACATTATTCCCGACATTCCTGGTTCGGCGCCGGGCCCCAATCCTGGAAAGCCGCGAATTCCAGAAGCCTTTTATCCTGACATTCCCAGGTCGGGCGCCGGGCCCCGATCCGGGACGCCGCGAATTCGGATGCCTTTTTTTCCCGACATTCCCGGTCTGATCCGGGCCCTGACGCCGCTGAATTCGGAGGCCTTTTTCGATCCGGGACGCCCCGATCCGGAACGCCGGAGGCGCCTTTTTCCTGACGCCTCCTGGGTCGGGCGCCGGGCCCCGATCCGGGGCACCGATCCGGGAACGGGTTGGCGCTGGGCCCGAAGGGAACGCCGGAATTCCGATTTTTTTTCCCAACCTTCCCGGTTTGCCCAGGGCCCGATCCGGGACGCCGCGGAATTCGACGCGCCCCCGACCTTCCCGGTTGGCACCGGGCACCGATCCAGGGACGCCACGCAATTCCAGAGAGCTTTTTTCCCGACATTCCCGGTCGGGCGCTGCCCCGATCCGGGACGCCGGAATTCGGACGCCTTTTTCCCGATCCCGGTTGGCGCCGGGCCCCTGATCCAGGGACGCCGCGAATTCCGAGGCGCTTTTTCGGCGCTGGCCCCGGGAACGCCGCGCAACCGACGCTTTTTCCGACGCTCCCGGCGGGGCGCCATCCGGGCCCCGAACTCCGGGACGGTCGGGCCGATCTGGGGAACGCGCGGAATTCGACGCTGCTTTTTCCCCGACCTTCCCAGGTCGGGCGCCGGGCCCCGATCCGAGACGCCGCGATCTCCGGAGGCTTTTCCCCGACTTTCCCGGTCGGGCGCTGACTTCGATCCGCGACGCCGCGGAACTCCAGACGCCGCTTCCTAACGCCCCGGTCGGGCGCCGGGCCCACGGGACGCCGCGGATTTCCGACGAAGTTTTTTTCCTGTCATTCCGGGGGCACGCCCACTAGAACCGGGACGCCGACGCGACACGCCGCTTTCCGAACGCCTTCCCGGTCGGGACGCCACGGAATTCGGATGCCCCGATCCGGGGGCGCCAGTGTCGAATTCCAGAAGCCTTTATCCAGATATTCCAGGGTCGGCCCGGGTCGGGGACGCCGGGCCGCCGATCCGGGAACGCCGCCCCGATTCAGGGACGCCGACGCAGAGACCTTTTTCTGACATTCCCGGTCGGCGCCGGGCCCTCGATCCGGGACGCCGCGAATTCGGACGCGCAATATTCCTGGTCGGCGCTGGGCCCTATCTGGGGACGCCACGTTCGACATTATTCCCGGTCGGGCGCTGGGGCCCGATCCGGGAAAGCCGCGAATTCCAGAAGCCTTTATCCTGATAATCCCGGTCGGGCGCCGCCCCGATCCGGGACGCTGCGCAATTCGACGCCTTTTTCCCGACATTCCCGGTCGACGCGGTCAGGGACGCCACGGAATTCGAGGCGATCCGGGCGCGCCCGCCGGGAACGCCGACGCGGATGCCTTTTTTTCCTGACGCTCCCAGGTCGGGCGCTGGGCCCCGATCCGGGACACCGGGAAATCCGGACGGACGCGATGTTCTTCGGGCCCGGGAACGCGGCGGAATCTTCCCGGGAACGGGGCGCTGCTTCGAATTCGGGCGCTCGGGCCACCGATCCGGGAACGCCGCTGAAGGTCGGAGCCGGGCCCCGATCAGAGACATCGGATCTCCGGACGCTGCTTTTTCCTAACCTTCCCGGTCGGGCGCCGGGCACCGATCCGGGAACGCTGCAGAACTCGACGCGCAACCTTCCCGGTCGGGCGCTGAAGTCCAGAACGCCGCTTTTTCCTAACGCTCCAGGGTCGGGCGCCGGGCCCCGATCCGGGAACGCCGCGAACTCCGGATGCCTTTTTCCTGACGCTCCCAGGTCGGGCGCCGGGCCCCGGGGGACACCGCGAAATCCGACGGACACCGTTCTCGGTCGGGCGCAGGGGTCCCGATCCGGGAACGCCGCGAATTCGACGCTGCTTTTTCTCGATTTCCGGGACGGTCGGACGCTGGGCCCCCGATCTTCCCAGGTCGGAGCCGGGCCCCGATCAGGAGACATCGCGATCTCCGACGCTGCTTTTTTCCGACCTTCCCGGTCGGGCGCCGGGCACCGATCCGGGAACGCAGCGGAACCCGACGCTTTTTTCCCAACCTTCCGGTCGGGCGCCGAGCTCCTGCCGCAACGCCGCGGAACTTCCAGACGCTTTTTTCCCAACGCCCAGGGTCGGGCGCTTCCGGGAACGCCGCTGAACCTCGGATGCCTTTTTTCTGACGCTCCCAGGTCGGGCGCGGGGCCACCCGAAATCCGACGCTGACGCGTTCTCGGTCGGGCGCGGGGTCCCGATCCGGGAACGCGCGGAATTCCGACGCTGCTTCCCGACATTCCCGGTCGGGCCAGGGCCCCGATCTGGGGACGCCACGGAATTCGGACGCTGCACCGACGCTTCCCAGGTCGGGCGCTGGGCCCCCGATCAGGAGACGCCGCGAATTCCGGACGCTGCTTTTTCGGGCGCCACCGATCCGGGAACGCTGCGGAACTCGGACGCGGTTTTTCCCAACCTTCCGGTCGGGCGCTGAGCCCCGAGATCCGGGACGCCGCGCGAAGTCCAGACGCGCTTTTCCCAACGCTCCAGGGTCGGGCGCCGGGCCCACATCAGGGGATGCCGTGATTTCCGGAAGAGTTTTTTCCTGACATTCGCGGTCGGGCGCCGGGGCCCTAACCGGGAAAGCCGCGAATTCCAGAAGCGCTTTTATCCTGATAATCCCGGTCGGCGCCGGGCCCCGATCCGGGACGCTGCGCACTCCGACGCCTTTTTTCCCGACATTCCCGGTCGACGCCGGGCCCCGATCCAGGGACGCCGAAATTCGAGGCGTTTTTCACCACGCTCCTGGGTCGGGCGCTGCCCCGATCCGGGAACGCCGCGAACTCCGGATGCCTTTTTCCTGACGCTCCCAGGTCGGGCGCTGGGCCCCGATCCGGGACACCGGGAAATCCGACGCTGCTTTTCGATGTTCTCGGTCGGGCGCAGGGGTCCCGATCCGGGAACGCGCGGAATTCGACGCTGCTTTTTCCTCGACTTTCCGGTTCGGGGCCAGGGCCCCATCCGGGACGCCGCGAATTCGACGCTGCTTTTTCCCGACATTCCCAGGTCGGGCGCTGGGCCCCGATCAGAGACATCGCGATCTCCGGACGCTGCTTTTTTCCCGACCTTCCCGGTCGGGCGCTGGGCACCGATCCGGGAACGCTGAATTCTCGACGCGTTTTTTTCCCAACCTTCCTGGTCGGGCGCTGGAGCTCCTGCCAGCAACGCCGCGAACTCCAGACGCTGCTTTTCCTAACGCTCCAGGGTCGGGCGCTGGGCCCCAATCCGGGAACGCCGCGAACTCCGGATGCCTTTTTTCCTGACGCTCCCAGGTCGGGCGCCGGGCCCCGATCCGGGACACCGCGAAACTGACGCTGCTTTTCGAACATGTTCTCGGTCGGGCGCTGTCCCCGATCCGGGAACGCCGCGGAATTCGACGCGCTTTTTTCCCGACCTTTCCGGGTTCGGGCCAGGGCCCCGATCTGGGGACGCCGCGAATTCGGACGCGATTTTTCCCGACCTTTCCCAGGTCGGGCGCAGGGGCCCCGATCAGAGACGCCGCGATCTCCGACGCTGCTTTTTTCCCAACTTCCCGGTCGGGCGCCGGGCACCGATCCGGGAACGCTGCGAACTCCGACGCGCTTTTTCCCCAACCTTCCCGGTCGGGCGCTGAGCCCCGATCCGGGACGCCGCGAACTCCAGACGCGCTTTTCCCAACGCTCCAGGGTCGGGCGCCGGGCCCACATCAGGGATGCCGTGGATTTCCGGAAGAGTTTTTTCCTGACATTCCCGGTCGGCGCTGACCCAGATCTGGGGACGCCGCGAATTCCAGATCCGCTTTTCCCGACCTTCCCGGTCGGGCACCGGGCCCCGATCCGTGGACGCCGGAATTCCGACTGCTTTTTCCCGACCTTCCCAGGTCGGGCGCCGGGCCCCCGATCAGGGATGCCGTGGATTTCCGGAAGAGTTTTTTCCTGACATTCCCGGTCGGGCGCTGGGACCCAGATCTGGGGACGCCGCGAATTCCAGATCCGCTTTTTCCCGACCTTCCCGGGTCGGGCGCCGCGCCCGATCCGGGACGCCGTAATTCTAGAGGCCTTTTTCCCGACATTCCCGGTCGGGCGCTGGGGCCCCGATCCTGGGATGCCGCGAATTCAGGAGGCGTTTCCCGCGCCTCGGTCGGGCGCTGGGCCCCGATCCCGAATGCAGCGGAATTCGGAAGCGCTTTTTTCCCCGACCTTCCCGGTCGGGCACCGCCTCGATCCGGGACGCCGCGAATTCGACGCCTTTTTTTTCCCGACATTCCCGGTCGGCGCTGCCCCGATCCGGGACGCTGCGGAACTCCGATGCGCTTTTCCCGACCTTCCCGGTCGGGCGCCGAGCCCCCGATCCGGGACGCCGCGAACTCCAGACGCTGCTTTTACCAACGCCCCGGTCGGGCGCCGCCCTGATCCGTGGACTCCGCGAATACCGGACATGTTTTTTCCCGACGTTCCCAGGTTGGCGTTGGGGCCCCGACCCGGGGACGCCGCGGAATTCCAGACGCCTTTTTTCCCGACCTTCCCGGGTCGGCGCTGGGGCCCCGATCCTGGATGCCGTGGAACTCCGGACGCGCTTTTTTCCCAACGCTCCGGTCGGGCGCCGGGCCCCGATCCGGGACGCCCGAATTCCCGACGAAGAAAGCCTTCCCGGGCGTTTCCCGGTCGGGCGCCTGGCCTGATCCGGGACGCCGCGGAATTGCGGACGCGTTTTTTCCTGACCTTCCCGGGTTGACGCCGGGGCCCCGATCCGGCAATGCCACGGAGTTCCGGGTGAGTTTTTTCCCGACATTCCCTGGTCGGCGCCAGGGTCCAGATCCGGGGACGCCGGGGAATTCTGGACGAGTATTTTCCCGACATTCCCGTCTTGGCGCCGGGGCCCCGATCCAGGGACGCCGCGTAATTCCAGAGGCCTTTTTTCCCCGACATTCCCGGGTCGACGCCAGGGCCTCGATCCGGGGACCCTGCGGAATTCCGGACGCATTTTCTCCTGACATTCCCAGATTTGCGCCGGGGCCCCGATCCGTGGACGCCGCAGAATTCCGGACGCGTTTTTTCCCGAAATTCCCGGGTTGGCGCCGGGGCCCCGATCCGGCAATGCCACGGAGTTTCGGGTTAGTTTTTTCCCGACATTCCCGGTCGGGCGCTGGGCCTAGATCCGGGACGCTGGGAATTCTGGAAGAGTATTTTCCTGACATTCCCCCCGACATGCCTCGGCGCCGGGCCCCGATCCGGGACGCCGCGAATTCCAGAGGCCTTTTTCTCGACATTCCCGGTCGACGCCATGGCCCCGATCCGGGACGCCATGGGAATTCGGACGCATTTTCTCCTGACATTCCCAGGTCGGCGCCGGGGCCCCGATCCGTGGACGCCGGGGATTTCTGGACGAGTATTTTCCCGACATTCCCGTCTCGGCGCCGGGGCCCCGATCCGGGGACGCCGCGTAATTCCAGAGGCCTTTTTTCCCCGACATTCCCGGGTCGACGCCATGGCCCCGATCCGGGGACGCTGCGGAATTCCGGACGCATTTTCTCCTGACATTCCCAGGTCGGGCGCCGGGCCCCGATCCGGGACGCCACAGAATTCGGACGCTTTTTTTTCCCGAATTTCCGGTCGGGCGCCGGCCCCGATCCGGGACGCTGGGAACTTCGACGCTGCTTTTTTCGACCTTCCCGGTCGGGCGCTGGGCCCCGATCCGGGACGCCGCGAACTCCTGATGCTTTTTTCCCTACCTTCCCGGTCGGGCACTGGGCCCCGATCCGGGACGCCCGAATTCCCGACGCCGCTTTTTCACGACGCTCCCGGTCGGGTGCCGGGCCCCGATCCGGGACGCCCGAATTCCCGACGCGCTTTTTTCCGGCGTTTCGGTCGGGCGCTGGCCCTGATCCGGGACGCCGCGAATTCGACGCTTTTTTTCCCGACCTTCCCGTGTCGGGCGCTGGGTCCACAATCCAGCAATGCCACGGAGTTCGATGAGTTTTCCCGATATTCCCGGTCGGCGCCGAGGCCCAGAACCGGGACGCCGGGAATTCTGGACGCTGTATTTTCCCGACATTCCTGCCTCGGCGCCGGGCCCCATCCGGGACGCCGCGAATTCCAGAGGCCTTTTTCCCGACATTCCCGGTCGACGCCATGGCCCCGATCCGGGACGCCATGGAATTCGACGATTTTCTCCTGACATTCCCAGGTCGGGCGCCGGGCCCCGATCCGGGACGCCGCGAATTCGACGCTGCTTTTTCCCGGCCCGGTCGGGCGCCGCCCCGATCCGGGACGCCGCGAACTCCGGATGCGCTTTCCCCGACCTTCCCGGTCGGGCGCTGGGCCCCGATCCGGGGACGCCGCAGAATTCGACGCTGCTTTTTTCCGACGCCTCGGTCGGGCACTGCCCCGATCCGGGACGCCCGAATTTCGATGCATTTTTTCCCGACGCGTCCCGGTCGGGCGCTGGGCCCGATCCGGGACGCCGCGGAACTCCGGATGCTTTTTCCCGACATTCGCGGTCGACGCCAGGGCCCCGATCCGGGGACGCCACGGAATTCCGACGCTTTTTCCCTGACATTCCCAGGTCGGGCGCCGCCCCGATCCGGGACGCCGCAGAATTCCAGACGCGCTTTTTCCCGACCTTCCCGGTCGGGCGCTGGGGCCCCGATCCATGAACGCCGCGAACTCCGACGCGCTTTTTCCCGACATTCCACAGGTCGGGCGCTGGCCCCGATCCGGGACGCCCGAATTCCGACGCTGTTTTTTCCCCGGGCGCTTCCCGGTCGGGCGCCGGGCCCCGATCCGGGACGCTGCGGAATTCGACGCTGCTTTTTTCCCGACCTTCCTGCAGTCGGGCGCTGGGTCCACAATCCAGCAATGCCACGGAGTTCGACGAAGCTTTTTCCCCGATATTCCCGGGTCGGGCGCCGCTGCCCAGATCCGGGACGCCGGGAATTCTGGACGAGCATTTTCCCCGACATTCCCGGCCGGGCGCTGGGGCCCCGATCCGGGTACGCCGCGAATTCCAGAGGCCTTTTTCCCCGACATTCCCGGTCGACGCCAGGGCCCCGATCCGGGACGCCGCGGAATTCGACGCTGCTTTCCTGACATTCCTAGGTCGGGCGCCCCCCGATCCGGGACGCCGCGAATTCCGACGCGCTTTTTTCCGACGGCTTCCGGTCGGGCGCTGGGCTCCGATCCGGGACGCCGCGAACTTCTGACGCGTTTTTCCCGACCTTCCCGGTCGGGCGCCGGGGCCCCGATCCTGACGCGCGGAAATCAGACACGCTTTTTTCCCGAAATTCCCGGTCGGGCGCCGGGCCCTGATCCGGGACGCCGGGGAATTCGACGCTGCTTTTTTGGACCTTCCCGGTCGGGCGCTGGGCCCCGATCCGGGACGCCGCGAACTCCGGATGCGCTTTTTCCCGACCTTCCCGGTCGGGCGCTGGGGCCCCGATCCGGGACGCCGCAGAATTCGGACGCTGCTTTTTTCCCCGACGCCTCCCGGTCGGGCACCGGCCCCATCCGGGACGCCCGAATTCCAGACGAAGTTTTTTCCCGGCGTTTCCTGGTCGGGCGCTGGGCCCGATCCGGGACGCCGCGAACTCCGATGCTTTTTCCCGACATTCGCGGGTCGACGCCAGGGCCCCGATCCGGGACGCCACGGAATTCGGACGCTTTTTCCTGACATTCCCAGGTCGGGCGCCGCCCAGATCCGGGACGCCGCAGAATTCCAGACGCTGCTTTTTCCCCGACCTTCCCGGGTCGGGCGCTGGGGCCCGATCCATGAACGCCGCGGAACTCCGACGCTGCTTTTTTCCCGACGCTCACAGGTCGGGCGCTGGGGCCCCGATCCGGGACGCCCGAATTCCCGACGAGTTTTTTTCCCGGGCGTTTTTTTCGGGTGCCGGAGCTCCGATCCGGGACGCTGCGGAATTCCGACGCTGCTTTTTCCCGACCTTCCCGCAGGGCGCCGGGTCCACAATCCAGCAATGCCACGGAGTTCGACGAAGCCTTCCCCGATATTCCCGGTCGGGCGCCGCTGCCCAGATCCGGGACGCTGGGAATTCTGGACGAGCATTTTCCTGACATTTCCCCGGCTCGGGCGCTGGGACCCCGATCCGGGTACGCCGCGGAATTCCAGAGGCCTTTTTCCCCGACATTCCCGGTCGACGCCAGGGCCCCGATCCAGGGACGCTGCGGAATTCCGGACGCTGCTTTCCCTGACATTCCTAGGTCGGGCGCCGGGCCCCGATCCGGGACGCCGCAGAATTCCGGACGCTGCTTTTTTATCCGGAATTCCCGGTCGGGCGCTGGGCCCCGATCCGGGACGCCGCGAAACTCTGACGCGCTTCCCGACTTTTCCGGTCGGGCGCTGGGCCCCGATCTTGACGCCGCGAACTCCGACGCTGCTTTTTTCGACAAGCTTCCGGTCGGGCGCTGCCCCGATCCGGGACGCCCGAATTCCGGACGTGTTTTTCCTCGCTTTCCCGGTCGGGCGCCAGGGTTTGATCCGGGACGCCGCGAATTTCCAGACGCTGCTTCCCGAACTTCTGGTCGGGCGCTGGGCCCCGATCCGCAATGCCGCGAGTTCCGACGATTTTTTCCCCGACTTTCCCGACGGGCGCTGGGCCCAGATCCGGAGACGCCGCGAATTCGGATGCGCTTTTTCCCCGACCTTCCCGGTCGGGCGCCGGGTCCCCAATCCAGCAATGCCACGGAGTTCCAGGCGAGTTTTTCCCCGACATTCCTGGGTCAGCGCCGGGCCTAGATCCGGGACGCCGGGAATTCTGGACGAGTATTTTCCCGACATTCCCAGCTCGGGCGCCGGGGCCCCGATCCAGGGACGCCGCGAATGCCAGAGGCCTTTTTTTTTCCGACATTCCCGGTCGACGCCAGGGCCCCGATCCGGGATGCTGCGGAATTCCGACGCTTTTCCAGACATTCCCAGGTCGGGCGCCGCCCCATCCGTGGACGCCGCAGAATTCGACTCGCTTTTTCCCGACCTTCCCGGTCGGGCGCCGCCCCGATCCGGGACGCCGCGAACTCCGATGCGCTTTTCGACCTTCCCGGTCGGGCGCCAGGGCCCCGATCCGGGATGCTCCGAATTCCCGGCGTTTTTCCCCGCTTTCCCGCGGTCGGGCGCTGGGCCCCGATCCGGGACGCTGCGGAATTCCAGACGCTTTTTCCCGGTCTCGGCCGGGCGCTGGGCCCCGACATCCGCAATGCCGCTGAGTTCGACGATTATTTCCTGACATTCCCGGTCGGGCGCTGGGCCCAGATCCGAGACGCCACGGAATTCGGATGCTTTTTTCCCGACCTTCCTGGTCGGGCGCCGGGTCCCTAATCCAGCAATGCCACGGAGTTCGGGCAAGCTTTTCCCCGACATTCCTGGGTCAGCGCTGGGCCCAGATCCAGGGACGCCGGGAATTCTGGACGAGTATTTTCCCCGACATTCTCGGGCTCGGCGCTGGGCCTCGATCCAGGGACGCCGCGTAATGCCAGAGGCCTTTTTTTCCCGACATTCCCGGTCGACGCCAGGGCCCCGATCCGGGACGCTGCGGAATTCGACGCGCTTTCCCTGACATTCCCAGGTCGGGCGCCGCCCCCGATCCGGGACGCCGCAGAATTCGACGCTGCTTTTTTCCGACCGCCCGGTCGGGCGCTGGGCACCGATCCGGGACGCCGCGAAATCTCCGATGCTCCCGACCTTCCGGGTCGGGCGCTGCCCCCTCGATCCGCACGCCGCAGAATTCCAGACGCTTTTTTCCCGACCTTTCCAGGATCGGGCGCTGGGGCCCCGATCCTGACGCCGCGAACTCCGACGCTTTTTTCCCTATTTTTTCCCGGGTCGGGCGCTGGGCTCCGATCCGGGACGCCGCGAATTGCAGACGCGTTTTTTTCCCGGACTAACCGGTCGGGCGCTGGGCCCTGATCCTGGGACGCCGCGAACTCCGACGATTTTTCCCCGACGCTTCCCGGTCGGGCGCTGGGCCTGATCCGAGACACCGCGAATTCGGATGCTTTTTCCCGACTTCCCAGGTCGGGCACCGGGCCCCAACTGGGATTCCCGAAATTCGACGAAGTTTATTCCCGACATTACCGGTCGGCGCGCTGACCCCAATCCGGGACACCTCGAACTCCGGACGATTTTTTTCCCGACGCTCCCGGTCGGGCGCAGGGACCACGATCCGGGACGCCGCGAATTCGGATGTGTTTTTCCCGACGCTCCCGGTCGGGCACCGGGCCCCGATCCGGGACGCCACGGAATTCCAGAGGCGTTTTTCCCGACGCTCCCGGTCGGGCGCAGGGACCACGATCCGGGACGCCGCGAAATTCGGATGTGTTTTTTCCCGACCTTCCTGGGTCGGGCGCTGGGGCCCGATCCGGGACACCACGGAACTCCGGACGCTGTTTTTCCCAACCTTCCCGGTCTGCGCTGGGGCCCCGATCCAGGGACGCCGCGAACTCGAGACGATTTTTCCCAACGCTCCCTGGTCGGGCGCTGAGCCCCAACCGGGACGCCACGGAATTCTGATGCTTTTTTCCCACGCCCGCGGTTCGCGCCGGGCCCCGATCCGGGACGCCCGAATTCCCGACGCGTTTTTTCCCCGGACTTTCCCGGTCGGGCGCCGGGGCCCTAACCGGGATACCACGGAATTCGAGGCGCTTTTTTCCACGCCCCGGTCTGTGCCGGGCCCCGATCCAGCAATGACGCTGAGTTCGACGCTGCTTTTTTCGGACATTCCCGGTCGGGCGCTGGGGCCCAGATCCGGGACGCCGCGAATTCGGACGCTGCTTTTTCCCGATTTTCGCAGGTCGGGCGCTGCGGCCCCGATCCGGGACGCCGCAGAACTCCGACGCAGTTTTTCCCGACGCTTCCAGGTCGGGCGCCGCGCCCTGATCCGGGACACCGCGAACTCCGGACGATTTTCCCTGACATTCCCAGGTCGGCGCCGGGGCCCCGATCCGGGACGCCGCAGAATTCCAGACGCGCTTTTCCCGACTTTTCCCGGGTCGGGCGCTGGGGCCCCGATCCATGGACGCCGGGAACTCCGACGCGCTTTTTTCCCGACGCCCCGGTCGGGCGCTGCCCCATCCGGGACGCCCGAATTCCCGACGGTTTTTTTCCCAGTGTTCCCGGTCGGGCGCTGGGCCCGATCCGGGACGCCGCGAATTCCGACGCGCTTTTTTCCCGACATTCCTGGGTCGGGCGCTGGTCCCCAATCCAGCAATGCCACGGAGTTCGGACGAATTTTTCCCCGACATTCCTGGGTCGGGCGCTGGGCCCAGATCCGGGACGCTGGGAATTTCGACGCAGTATTTTCCCGACATTCCCGGCTCGGGCGCCGGGGCCCTGATTCGGGACGCCGAATTCCAGAGGCCTTTTTCCCGACGCATTCCCGGGTCGACGCCAGGGCCCCGATCCGGGACGCCGCGGAATCTGACACGCTTTTTCCTGACATTCCCAGGTCGGGCGCCCGCCCCCGATCCGTGACGCCGCGAATTCGACGCTTTTTCCCGACGCATTCCCGGTTGGCGCCGGGCCCGATCCGGGACGCCGCGAACTCCGACGCTGCTTTTCCCGACCTTCCCGGTCGGGCGCCGCCCCCCGATCCGGGACGCCGCGGAACTCCGATGCTTTTTCCCGACCTTCCCGGTCGGGCGCTGGGCTCAGATCCGGGACGCCGCAGGGATTCCAGACGCTGCTTTTTCTCGATTTTCCCGGACGATCGGGCGCTGGGGCTCCGATCCTGATGCCGCGAACTCCGACGCGATTTTTCCCGACGCCCTGGGTCGGGCGCTGGCCCCGATCCGGGACGCCGGAATTCCCGACGTGTTTTTTCCCGCTTTCCGGTCGGGCGCTGGGCTCCGATCCGGGAATACCGCTGAGTTCCGACGCTGCTTTTTTTCCCGACATTCCCGGTCGGGCGCTGGGCCCAGATCCGGGACGCCGGAGAATTCTGGACGAGTATTTTCCCGACATTCCCGGTCGGCGCCGCCCCCCGATCCGGGACGCCGAATTCCAGAGGCCTTTTTCCCGACATTCCCGGGTCGACGCCAGGGCCCGATCCGGGACGCCACGGAATTCGACGCTGCTTTTTCCTGACATTCCTAGGTCGGGCGCTGCCCCGATCCGGGGACGCCGCGAGAATTCGGACGCGTTTTTTCCGAAATTCCCGGTCGGCGCGCCGGGGCTCCGATCCGGGACGCCGCGAACTCTGACGCGCTTTTTCCCGACCTTCCCGGGTCGGGCGCTGGGCCCCGATCTTGACGCCGCGAACTCCGACGCTGCTTTTCCCGACATTCCGGTCGGGCGCTGGGCCCTGATCCGGGACGCCGGGAACTTCGACGCTGCTGACCTTCCGGTCGGGCGCCCCCCCGATCCGGGACGCCGCGAACTCCGGATGCTTTTTCCCCGACCTTCCCGGTCGGGCGCTGGGCCCCGATCCGGGACGCCGAATTCCGACGCGCTTTTCCCGACGCTCGGTCGGGCACTGGGGCCCCGATCCGGGACGCCCGAATTCCGGGACGCCGCTTTTTTCCGGGCGTTTCCGGTCGGGCGCTGGGCCCGATCCGGGACGCCAAGAACTCCGGATGCTTTTTTCCCGACATTCGCGGGTCGACGCCAGGGCCCCATCCGGGACGCCGCGAATTCGGACGCTGCTTTCCCTGACATTCCCAGGTCGGGCGCTGGCCCAGATCCGGGACGCCGCGAATTCCAGACGCTGCTTTCCCGACCTTCCCGGGTCGGGCGCTGGGGCCACGATCCATGAACGCCGCGAACTCCGACGCTGCTTTTCCCGACGCTCCAGGTCGGGCGCTGGGCCCCCGATCCGGGACGCCCGAATTCCCGACGCGTTTTTTCCCGGCGTTTCGGTCGGGCGCCGAGCCCCGATCCGGGACGCTGCGAATTCGACGCGCTTTTTTCCCGACCTTCCCGGTCGGGCGCCAGGTCCACAATCCAGCAATGCCACGGAGTTCGACGAAGTTTTTCCCCGACATTCCCGGTCGGGCGCTGCCCCAGATCCGGGACGCCGGGAATTCTGGACGAGCATTTTCCCGACATTCCCGGTCGGCGCCGGGGCCCGATCCGGGACGCCGCGGAATTCCAGAGGCCTTTTTCCCGACATTCCCGGTCGACGCCAGGGCCCCGATCCAGGACGCCACGAATTCGGACGCGCTTCCTGACATTCCTAGGTCGGCGCCGGGCCCCGATCTGGGGACGCCGCAGAATTCCGACGCTGCTTTTTCCCGAAATTCCGGTCGGGCGCTGCCCCGATCCGGGACGCCGCGAACTCCTGACGCGCTTTTCCCGACGCCCCGGGTCGGGCGCTGCCTCGATCCGGACGCCGCGGAACTCGGACGCTGCTTCGACAAGCTTCCGGTCGGGCGCTGGGCCCGATCCGGGACGCCCGAATTCCCGGCAGTTTTTCCTTTCCGGTCGGGCGCCAGGGCGCTGATCCGGGACGCCGCGAATTCCAGACGCTGCTTTCCCGACGCTGGCCGGGCGCTGGCCCCGATCCGCAATGCCGCTGAGTTCGACGATTTTTTTCCCGACATTTCCTGGTCGGCGCCGGGCCCAGATCCGAGACGCCGAATTCCGGATGCTTTTCCCCGACCTTCCCGGTCGGGCGCTGGGTCCCAAATCCAGCAATGCCACGGAGTTCCAGGCGAGTTTTTCCCCGACATTCCTGGGTCAGCGCTGGGCCCAGATCCGGGACGCCGGGAATTCTGGACGAGTATTTTCCCCGACATTCCCAGCTCGGCGCCGCCCCATCCAGGACGCCGCGTAATGCCAGAGGCCTTTTTTTCGACATTCCCGGGTCGACGCCAGGGCCCCGATCCGGGATGCTGCGGAATTCGGACGCTTTTTCCAGACATTCCCAGGTCGGGCGCCGGGCCCCGATCCGTGGACGCCGCGAATTCCGACGCCTTTTTTTCCTTCCCGGTCGGGCGCCGCCCCCGATCCGGGACGCCGCGAACTCCGATGCGCTTTTATCCCGACTTCCCGGTCGGGCGCCAGGGCCCCGATCCGGGATGCCCGAATTCCCGACAGCTTTTTTTCCAGCGCTTTCCCGGTCGGGCGCTGGCCCGATCCGGGACGCCGCGAATTCCAGACGCTTTTTCCCCGACATTCCCGGTCGGGCGCTGGGCCCCGATCCGCAATGCCGCTGGAGTTCCGACGATTTTTCTCCTGACATTCCCGGTCGGGCGCTGGGCCCCGATCCGGGACGCCGCGAATTCCGGATGCTTTTTTCCCGACCTTCCTGGTCGGGCGCCGGGTCCCTAATCCAGCAATGCCACGGAGTTCGGAGGCAAGCTTTTCCCGACATTCCTGGGTCAGCGCTGGGGCCCAGATCCAGGGACGCCGGGAATTCTGGACGAGTATTTTCCGACATTCCCGGTCGGGCGCCGGGGCCCCGATCCAGGGACGCCGCGAATGCCAGAGGCCTTTTTCCCGACATTCCCGGTCGACGCCAGGGCCCCCCGATCCGGGACGCTGCGGAATTCGGACGCGCTTCCCTGACATTCCCAGGTCGGGCGCCGGGCCCCGATCCGGGGACGCCGCAGAATTCGGACGCTGCTTTTTCCCCGGACATTTCCCGGTCGGGCGCCGGGCACCGATCCGGGACGCCGCGAACTCCGATGCGCTTTTTTCCGACCTTCCCGGTCGGGCGCCGCCCCGATCCGGGACGCCGCAGAATTCCAGACGCGCTTTTTCCCGACCTTTCCAGGATCGGGCGCTGGGGCCCCGATCCGGACGCCGCGGAATTCTCCGGACGCTTTTTTCCCGACGCTTCCCGGTCGGGCGCCGGGCGCTGGGCCCCCGGGACGCCGAATTCCAGACGCGTTTTTTCCCGACCTTCCCGGGTCGGGCGCCGGGGCCCTGATCCGGGACGCCGCGAACTCCGACGATTTTTTCCGACGCTTCCGGTCGGGCGCCGGGGCCCTGATCCGAGACACCGCTGAATTCGATGCGCTTTTTCCGACCTTCCCAGGTCGGGCACCGGGCCCCCAACCGGGACGCCGCGAAATTCGGACGAAGTTTATTCCCGACATTACCGGTCGGGCGCCGACCCCAACCGGGACACCGAACTCCGGACGCCTTTTTTCCCCGACGCTCCCGGTCGGGCGCCGGACCACGATCCGGGACGCCGCGAATTCGGATGTGTTTTTTCCCGACGCTCCCGGTCGGGCACCGGGCCCCGATCCGGGACGCCACGGAATTCCAGAGGCGCTTCCGACGATTCCCGGTCGGGCGCTGGGACCACGATCCGGGACGCCGCGAATTCGGATGTGTTTTTCCCGACCTTCCTGGGTCGGGCGCTGGCCCCGATCCGGGACGCCACGGAACTCCGGACGCGCTTTTCCCAACCTTCCCGGTCGGCGCTGGGGCCCCGATCCAGGGACGCCGCGAACTCGAGACGCTTTTTCCCAACGCTTCCTGGTCGGGCGCTGGGGCCCAATCCGGGACGCCACGGAATTCTGATGCGTTTCCCGCGCTCCCGGTCGGCGCTGGGCCCCGATCCGGGACGCCCGAATTCCCGACGCGTTTTTTCCCCGACTTTCCCGGTCGGGCGCCGGGGCCCCATCCGGGACGCCACGAATTCGAGGCGTTTTTCCCCACGCCCCGGGTCGGTGCCGGGCCCCGATCCAGCAATGACGCTGAGTTCGACGCTTTTTCCCGACATTCCCGGTCGGGCGCCGCCCAGATCCGGGACGCCGCGAATTCCGACGCTGCTTTTTTCCCGACCTTCGCAGGTCGGGCGCTGGGCCCCGATCCGGGACGCCGCAGAACTCCGACGCAGTTTTTCCCGACGCTTCCCGGTCGGGCGCCGCCCCTGATCCGGGACACCGCGGAACTCCGACGATTTTCCCTGACATTCCCAGGTCGGGCGCTGGGCCCCGATCCGGGACGCCGCAGAATTCCAGACGCTTTTTCCCGACCTTCCCGGTCGGGCGCTGGGGCCCCGATCCATGGACGCCGCGGAACTCCGACGCGCTTTTCGACGCTCCCGGTCGGGCGCTGGGCCGATCCGGGACGCCCGAATTCCGACGCCTTTTTTCCCGAGTGTTCCCGGTCGGGCGCCGGGCCCGATCCGGGACGCCGCGAATTCCGGACGCTGCTTTTTTCCCGACCTTCCTGGGTCGGGCGCTGGTCCCCAATCCAGCAATGCCACGGAGTTCGGACGCGCTTTTTCCCCGACATTCCTGGGTCGGGCGCTGGGCCCCGATCCGGGACGCCGGGAATTCCCGACGAGTATTTTCCCCGACATTCCCGGTCGGCGCCGGGCCCTGATTCGGGACGCCATGAATTCCAGAGGCCTTTTTCCCCGACATTCCCGGTCGACGCCAGGGCCCCGATCCGGGACGCTGCGGAAATCCGACACGCTTTTCCTGACATTCCCAGGTCGGCGCGCCGCCCCGATCCGGGACGCCGCAGAATTCCGGACGCTGCTTTTTCCCAATTTCCCGGTTGGCGCCGGGGCCTCGATCCGGGACGCCGCGAACTCCGACGCTGCTTTTTTCAACTTCCCGGTCGGGCGCCGGGCCCCGATCCGGGACGCCGCGAACTCCGATGCTTTTTTCCGACCTTCCCGGTCGGGCGCTGGGCCCCGATCCGGGACGCCGCGAATTCCAGACGCTTTTTCCCCGACATTCCGGTCGGGCGCTGGGGCCCCGATCCGGATGCCGCGGGACTCCGGACGCGATTTTTTCCCGACGCTCCCCGGGTCGGGCGCTGGGGCTCCGATCCGGGACGCCCGAATTCCCGACGCGCTTTTTCCCGACATTTTCCCGGTCGGGCGCTGGGGCCCCGATCCGCAATACCGCTGGAGTTCCGGACGCTGCTTTTTTCCCGACATTCCCGGTCGGGCGCGCTGGGCCCAGATCCGGGACGCCGGAGAATTCTGGACGCAGTATTTTCCCGACATTCCCGGTCGGGCGCCGGGCCCCGATCCGGGACGCCGCCGAAATTACAGAGGCCTTTTTTTCCCGACATTCCCGGTCGGGCGCCCAGGCCCCGATCCGGGACGCCGCGGAATTCGACGCTGCTTTTTTCCCGACATTCCCAGGTCGGCGCCGGGCCCCGATCCGGGGACGCCGCAGAATTCCGGACACGCTTTTTTCCGACATTCCCGGTCGGCGCTGCAGCGATCCGGGACGCCGAATTCCAGAAGCCTTTTATCCCGACATTCCCGGGTCGGGCGCTGGGCCCTGATCCGGGACACCGCGAACTCCGGACGATTTTTTCCCGACGCCCCGGTCGGGCGCCGGGCCCTGATCCGGGACACCGGAATTCCGGATGCGCTTTTTCCCGACCTTCCCGGTCGGCGCCGCCCCCAATCCGGGATGCCGCGAATTCGACGAGTTTATTCCCGACATTCCCGGTCGGGCGCTGACCCTGATCCGGGACGCCGCGAACTCCGGACGCCTTTTTCCCGACGCTCCCGGTCGGGCGCAGGGACCACGATCCGGGACGCCGCGAATTCGATGTGTTTTTTCCCGACATTTCCCGGTCGGGCGCCGGGCCCCCGATCCGGGACGCCACAGAATTCCAGAGGCGTTTTTTCCGACGCTTCCCGGACGGGCGCTGGGCCCCGATCCGGGAAGCCGCGGAACTCCAGAGGCCGCTTTTTCCTGACATTCCCGGTCGGGCGCTGGGCCCAGATCCGGGACGCCGCAGAATTCCGGACGAAGCTTTTCTCGACCTTCCAGGGTCGGGCGCCGGGCTCCGATCCGGGACACCAAGGAACTCCGACGCTGCTTTTTTCCTAACCTTCCCGGTCGGCGCCGCCCCGATCCGGGACGCCGCAGAATTCCGACGCTGCTTTTTTCCTCTAACGCTCCCGGGTCGGGCGCTGAGCCCCAACTCCGGGACGCCACGGAATTCGGATGAGTTTTTCCCACGCTTCCCGGTCGGCGCCGGGGCCCCGATCCAGGGACGCCGCGAATTCCAGAGGCCTTTTTCCCGACATTCCCGGGTCGGCCCGGGCCCCGATCCGGGACGCCACGGAATTCCGGAGGCGTTTTTCCCCGACGCTCCCGGTCGGGCGCTGGGGCCCCGATCCGGGACGCCGCCGAATTCCGAGACGCGTTTTTTCCGACTTTCCCGGTCGGGCGCCGGGCTCCGATCCGGGACGCCGCGAATTCCAGACGCGCTTTTTTCCAAAATTTCCGGTCGGGCGCCGGGCCCCGATCCGGGATACCGCTGGAGTTCGACGCTGCTTTTTCCCGACGCTTCCCGGTCGGGCGCTGGGGCACAGATCCGGGACGCCGGGAATTCTGACGAGTATTTTCCCCGACATTCCCGGTCGGGCGCCGGGCCCATCCGGGACGCCACGAAATTCCATAGGCCTTTTTCCCCGACATTCCCGGTCGACGCCAGGGCCCCGATCCGGGACGCCGCGAATTCTGACGCGTTTTTCCTGACATTCCCAGGTCGGGCGCTGCCCCGGATCCGGGACGCCGCAGAATTCGGGAGGTGTTTTTCCCACGCTCCCGGTCGGTGCCGGGCCCCGATCCAGCAATGACGCCGGAGTTCCGGATGCCTGCTTCCCGACATTCCCGGTCGGGCGCTGCCCCGATCCGGGACGCCGCGAACTCGACGCTGTTTTTTCCAACGCTTCCCGGTCGGGCGCTGGGCCCCAACTGGGGGACGCCACGGAATTCGGATGAGTTTTTCCCCACGCTCCCGGTCGGGCGCCGGGGCCCCGATCCAGGGACGCCGCGGAATTCCAGAGGCCTTTTTCCCTGACATTCCCGGTCGGCCCGGGCCCCGATCCAGGGACGCCACGGAATTCGAGGCGTTTTTTCCCACGCCCCGGTTCGGCGCCGCGGGCCCGATCCGGGATGCCCGAATTCCGACGCGCTTTTTTCCCGACTTCCCGGTCGGGCGCTGGGGCTCGATCCGGGACGCCGCGAATTCCAGACGCGCTTTTTCCTACATTCCCGGTCGGGCGCTGGGCCCCGATCCGCAATACCGCTGAGTTCCGACGCTGCTTTTTTCCCGACATTCCCGGTCGGGCGCTGGGGGCCCAGATCCGGGACGCCGGGAATTCTGGACGCCTTTTTCCCCGACATTCCCGGTCGGGCGCCGGGCCCCGATCCGGGACGCCGCGAATTCCATAGGCCTTTTTCCCGACATTCCCGGTCGACGCCGGGCCCCGATCCGGGACGCCGGAATTCTGACGCGTTTTTCCTGACATTCCCGGGTCGGCGCTGGGCCCGATCCGTGGACGCCGCGGAATTCGGAGGTGTTTTTTCCCACGCTTCCCGGTCGGTGCCGCCCCGATCCAGCAATGACGCGGAGTTCGACGCTGCTTTTTCCTCGACATTCCCGGTCGGCGCCGGGCCTCAGATCCGGGACGCCGCGAATTCCGGACGCTGCTTTTTTCCCGATATTCCCGAGGTCGGGCGCCGGGGCCCCGATCCGGGGACGCCAGGAACTCCGGACGATTTTTTTCCCGACGCTTCCGGGATCGGGCGCTGCCCTGATCCGGGACACCGCGAACTCCGGACGATTTTCCCTGACATTCCCAGGTCGGGCGCTGGGGCCCCTATCCGGGACGCCGCGAATTCCAGACGCGCTTTTTTTCCCTGACCTTCCCGGTCGGGCGCTTGGGGCCCCGATCCATGGACGCCGCGGAACTCCGGACGCTGCTTTTTCCGACGCTCCCGGTCGGGCGCTGGGCCCCGATCCGGGACGCCATGGAATTCCGGACGCGATTTTTCCCGACGCTCCGGGTCGGGCGCTGCCCCGATCCGGGACGCCGCGGAATTCGACGCTGCTTTTTTCCCGACCTTCCTGGGTCGGGCGCTGGGCCCCAATCCAGGATGCCACGGAGTTCGACGAAGTTTTTTCCCGACATTCCCGGTCGGGCGCCGGGCCTCAGATCCGGGACGCCGGGAATTCGACGAAGTTTTTTCCTGACATTCCCGGTCGGGCGCCGCCCCTGATCCGGGACGCCGCGAATTCCAGAGGCCTTTTTTTCCCGACATTCCCGGTCGACGCCAGGGCCCCGATCCGGGACGCCGCGAAATCCGACACGCTTTTTTCCTGACATTCCCAGGTCGGGCGCCGCCTCCCCGATCCATGGACGCCGCGAAATTCCGGACGCGTTTTTTCCGAAATTCCGGTTGGCGCCGGGGTCCCCGATCCGGGACGCCGCGAACTCCGACGCTGCTTTTCCCGACCTTTCCCGGTCGGGCGCTGGGGCCCCGATCCGGGACGCCGCGGAATTCCAGACGCTGCTTTTTTCCGAAAATTCCCGGGTCGGGCGCCAGGGCCCCGATCCGGGACGCCGCGGAATTCGACGCGCTTTTTCCCGACATTCCCGGTCGGGCGCTGGGGCCCAGATCCGGGACGCCGGGAATTCTCGACGAGTTTTTTCCCGACATTCCCGGTCGGGCGCTGGGGCCCCGATCCGGGACGCCGCGAATTCCACGGCCTTTTTCCCGACATTCCCGGGTCGGGCGCTGGGCCCGATCCGGGACGCCGCGAATTCCAGACGCTGCTTTTTCCGACATTCCCAGGTCGGGCGCCGCCCCGATCCGGGACGCCGCAGAATTCGGACACGCTTTTTTTTCCGGACATTCCCGGTCGGCGCCGGGCCACCGGGGATTCCAGTAGCCTTTACGGACTAACATTCCCGGGTCGGCGCGCCGCCCCGATCCGGGACGCCGCGGAATTCCAGACGCTTTTTTCCCGACCTTCCCAGGTCGGGCGCCGCCCCGATCCGGGACGCCGCGAACTCCGACGATTTTTCCCCCTAACGCTCCTGGGTCGGGCGCTGGGCCCTAACCGGGACGCCACGGAATTCGGATGCGCTTTTTCCACGCTTCCGGTGGTTCGCGCGGGGACCCGATCCAGGGACGCCGCCAATTCCAGAGGCCTTTTTCCCCACGCTTCCCGGGTCGCGCGCTAGCCCCGATCCGGGGATGCAGCGGAAGTCCGACGCTGCTTTTTCCCGACATTCCCGGTCGGGCGCCGCCCCATCCGGGACGCCGCGGAATTTCGGACGAAGTTTTTTCCCGACGCTTCCCGGTCGGGCGCTGGGACCACGATCCGGGACGCCGCGAATTCCGGACGCTTTTTTCCCGACCTTCCTGGGTCGGGCGCCGGGCCCCGATCCGGGACGCCACGAATTCCAGACAGCGTTTTTTCCCGACTTTCCTGGGTCGGGCGCTGGCCCCGATCCGGGACGCCACAGAAATTCCAGAGTCCTTTTTCCCGACATTCCCGGTCGGGCGCCGGGCCCAGATCCGGGACGCCGCGAATTCCGGACGCCTTTTTCCCGACCTTCCAGGGTCGGGCGCCGGGCCCCGATCCGGGACGCAACGGAACTCCGGACGCTTTTTTCCCGACATTCCCAGGTCGGGCGCTGCCCCGATCTGTGGACGCCGCAGAATTCGGACACGCTTTTTTCACGACATTCCCGGTCAGCGCCGGGCCGCCGGAATTCCAGTAGCCTTTTTTCCCAACATTCCCGGTCGGGCGCTGCCCCGATCCGGGACGCCGCGAATTCCAGACGCGCTTTTTCCCGACCTTTCGCAGGTCGGGTGCCGCCCCGATCCGGGACTCCGCGAACTCCGGACGATTTTTTTCCCGACAAGCCCGGTCGGGCGCCGCCCCTGATCCGGGACGCCGCGAACTCCGGACGATTTTTTTCCCGACGCTCCCGGTCGGGCGCTGGGCCCTGATCCGAGACACCGCGAATTCGATGCGCTTTTTCCCCGACCTTCCTGGTCGGGCGCCCGCCGGGATGCCGCGAATCCGGGATGCCGGTCGGCGCATTTCGATCCGGGACGCCGCGAATCCCGACGTGTTTTTTCCCGGTCGGGCGCGCCGCCCACGATCCGGGACGCCACGGAATTCCAGACGCGTTTTTTCCCGACCTTCCCGGGTCGGGCGCTGGGCCCTGATCCGGGACGCCACGGAATTCCAGAGTCCTTTTTCCGACATTCCCGGTCGGCGCCGCCCAGATCCGGGACGCCGCAGAATTCGACGAAGTTTTTTTCTCGACCTTCCAGGGTCGGGCGCCGGGCCCCGATCCGGGACACAACGAACTCCGACGCGCTTTTTTCCCAACCTTCCCGGTTCGCGCGCTGGGCCCCGATCCGGGACACCGCGAACTCGAGACGCTGCTTTTCCTAACGCTTCCTGGGTCGGGCGCCGGGGCCCAATCCGGGACGCCACGGAATTCGATGCTTTTTCCCACGCCTCCCGGTCGCGCGCTGGGACCCGATCCAGGGACGCCGCGGAATTCCAGAGGCCTTTTTCCCCACGCTCCCGGGTCGGCGCCAGGGCCCCGATCCGCAATGCAGCGGAGTTCGACGCTGCTTTTTTCCCGACATTCCCGGTCGGGCGCTGGGCCTAGATCCGGGACGCCGGGGAATTCCGACGCTTATTTTCCGACATTCCCGGTCGGGCGCCAGGGCCCCGATCCGGGACGCCACGGAATTCCGGACGCTTTTTTCCCGACATTCCCAGGTCGGGCGCCGCCCCGATCCGGGGACGCCGCGGAATTCGGACGCGTTTTTTTCACGATTCGGGCGCTCAGCGCCCGGACGCCGGAATTACAGACGCTTTTTCCCGACATTCCCGGTCGGCGCTGCCCCGATCCGGGACGCCGCGAATTCCAGAGGCCTTTTTTCCCGACATTCCCGGTCGGGCGCTGCCCCGATCCAGGGACGCCGCGAATTCCGACGCTTTTTCCCGAACTTCCCGGTCGGGCGCTGCCCCCGATCCGGGACGCCCGAATTCCGACGCTGCTTTTCTGACATTCCGACAGCTTCCCGGTCGGGCGCTGGGCCCCGATCCGGGGACGCCGCGAATTCCGACGCGCTTTTTTCCCCGACATTCCGGTCGGGCGCTGGGCCCCGATCCGAATGCCAGCGGAATTCGACGCTGCTTTTTCCCGACATTCCCGGTCGGGCGCTGGGCCCCGATCCGGGACGCCACGGAATTCGACGCGCTTTTTCCGACATTCCCGGTCGGGCGCGCCGCCCCGATCCGGGACGCCGCGAATTCCAGACGCGTTTTTCCCGACATTCCGGGTCGGGCGCCGGGCCCCGATCCGGGACGCCGCGAATTCCGACGCTGTTTTCCCTGACATTCCCGGTCGGGCGCCAGCCCCCGATCCGGGACGCCGCTGAATTCCAGAGGCCTTTTTCCCCGACATTCCCGGTCGCGCTGGGCCCCGATCCGGGACGCCGCGAATTCGACGCGCTTTTCCTGACATTCCCGGGTCGGGCGCTGGGGCCCCGATCCGGGACGCCGCTGAATTCCGACGCGTTTTTTTCCCGACATTCCCGGTCGGGCGCCGGGCCCCCGATCCGGGACGCCGCTGGAATTCCGGACGCGTATTTTCCCGACATTCCCGGTCGGTCGGGCGCTGGGCCCCAGATCCGGGGACGCCACGGAATTCCGGACGCTATTTTCCCGACATTCCCGGTCGGGCGCTGGGGCCCCGATCCGGGACGCCGCGGAATTCCGGACGCGCTTTTTCCGACGACATTCCCGGTCGGGCGCTGGGCCCCATCCGGGACGCCGCGGAATTCCGGACGCGTTTTTCCGACATTCCCGGGTCGGGCGCTGGGGCCCTGATCCGGGACGCCGCGAATTCCGACGCGCTTTTTCCGACATTCCCGGGTCGGCGCCTGGGCCCCGATCCGGGGACGCCGGAATTCCGATGCGCTTTTTCCCGACATTCCCGGTCGGGCGCCGGGCCCGATCCGGGACGCCGCGGAATTCCAGACGCTTTTTTCCCGACATTTCCCGGTCGGGCGCCGCCTCCGATCCGGGACGCCACGAACTCCGACGCGCTTTTTCCCGACGCCCCGGGTCGGGCGCTGGGGCCCCGATCCGGGACGCCGCGAATTCGGACGCGCTTTTCCCCGACCTTCCCGGGTCGGCGCCGGGCCTCCCGATCCGGGACGCCGGGAATTCCACGAGTATTTTTCCCCACATTCCAGGGTCGGGCGCTGCCCCCGATCCGGGACGCCGCGAAATTCCACGAGGCCTTTTTCCCGACATTCCCGGTCGGGCGCCAGGGCCCCGATCCGGGACGCCGCGAAATTCGACGCTGCTTTTTCCGACATTCCCGGTCGGGCGCCGGGCCCCGATCCGGGACGCCGGAATTCCGACGCGCTTTTTTTCACGACATTCCCGGTCGGGCGCCAGGGCCCCGATCCGGGACGCCGGAATTTCCAGACGCTTTTTTCCCGACATTCCCGGTCGGGCGCCGGGCCCCGATCCGGGACGCCGCGGAATTCCAGAGGCCTTTTTCCCGACATTCCCAGGTCGGGCGCTGGGCCTCGATCCGGGACGCCGCGAATTCCGACGCTTTTTTTTCCCGACATTCCCAGGTCGGGCGCCGGCCCCGATCCGGGACGCCGCGAATTCCGACGCTGCTTTTCCCCGACATTCCCAGGGTCGGGCGCCGGGCCCCGATCCGGGACGCCACGAATTCCGACGCGCTTTTTTCCGACATTCCCGGGGCGCCGCCTCCGATCCCGGGACGCCGCCGAAATTCCAGACGCCGCTTTTCCCCCGACGCTCCCGGTCGGCGCCGGGCCCGATCCGGGACGCCGCGAATTCCGACGCTGCTTTTTTCCCCGCTTTCCGGTCGGGCGCTGGCCCCGATCCGGGACGCCGCGAAATCCGACGCGCTTTTTTCCGACATTCCCGGTCGGGCGCCAGGGCCTAATCCGGGACGCCGCGGAATTCCGGACGATTTTTCCCGACCTTCCAGGGTCGGGCGCTGGGCCCCTGATCCGGGACGCCGCGAACTCCGGACGCGCTTTTCCCCGACATTCCCGGTCGGGCGCTGGGCCCCGATCCGGGACGCCGCGAATTCCGACGCTGCGCTTTCCGACGCTTCCCGGTCGGGCGCTGGGCCCCGATCCGGGACGCCACGAATTCCAGACGCTGCTTTCCCCGACGTCCGGGTCGGGCGCTGGGCCCCGATCCGGGACGCCGCGAATTCCAGAGGCCTTTTTTTCCCACGCATTCCAGGGTCGGCGCCGGGGCCCCGATCCGGGACGCCGCGAATTCCGACGCTGCTTTTTCCGGACATTCCCGGGTCGGGCGCTGGGCCCCGATCCGGGACGCCGCGGAATTCCGACGCTTTTTTTTCCCGACATTCCCGGTCGGGCGCTGGGCCCGATCCGGGACGCCACGGAATTCCGGACGCCCCATTTTCCCGACCTTCCCGGTCGGGCGCTGGGCCCCGATCCGGGACGCCGCGAACTCCGGACGCTGCTTTTCCCGACGCTCCCGGGTCGGGCGCCGGTGCCCCGATCCGGGACGCCACGGAATTCCAGACGAGGCTTTTTCCGACATTCCCAGGGTCGGGCGCTGGGCCCCGATCCGGGACGCCGCGAATTCCAGAGTCCTTTTTCCTCGACATTCCCGGTCGGGCGCTGATCCGATCCGGGACGCCGAATTCGACGCTGCTTTTTCCCGACATTCCAGGGTCGGGCGCCGGGCCCTCGATCCGGGACGCCGCGGAATTCCGACGCGCTTTTTCCCGACCTTCCCGGTCGGCGCTGGGCCCGATCCGGGACGCCGCGGAAATTCCGACGCGCTTTTTTCCCGACGCTCCCCGGTCGGGCGCGGGCCGGGGACGCCGCGAATTCGATGCGCTTTTTCCCGACCTTCGCCGGTCGGAATTCGGACGCTGAATTTCAGACGACGCCGGGTTCCCGGTCGGGCGCCGGGCCCCGATCCGGGACGCCGCGAAATTCCAGAGGCCTTTTTCCCCGACATTCCCGGTCGGGCGCCAGGGCCCGATCCGGGACGCCGGAATTCGACGCTGCTTTTTCGACATTCCCGGTCGGGCGCTGGGCCCCGATCCGGGACGCCACGGGAATTCTGGACGCGTTTTTTCCCGACCTTCCCAGGTCGGGCGCGCTGTGCCCCCGATCCGGGACGCCGCGAATTCCGACGCTTTCCCCCGACATTCCCAGGTCGGCGCCGGGCCCCGATCCGGGGACGCCGCGAATTCCGGACACGCTTTTTCCCGACATTCCCGGTCGGCGCCGGGCCCCGATCCGGGACGCCGCGAATTCCAGAAGCCTTTATCCCGACATTCCCGGTCGGCGCTGGGGCCCCGATCCGGGACGCCGCGAATTCCGGACGCCTTTTTTCGACATTCCCGGGTCGGGCGCCGGGCCCCGATCCGGGACGCCGGGACGAATTCCGACGCTGCTTTTCCCGACATTCCCAGGTCGGGCGCTGGGCCCCGATCCGGGGACGCCGCGAAATTCTGACGCTGCTTTTTTCCCCGACGACATTCCCGGTCGGGCGCCGGCCCCGATCCGGGACGCCGCGAACTCGGACGCTGCTTTTTTCCCGACATTCCCGGGTCGGGCGCTGGGCCCCGATCCAGGACGCCACGAATTCCGACGCTTTTTTCCCGACATTCCCGGTCGGCGCTGCCCCGATCCGGGACGCCGCGAAATTCGACGCTGTTTTTTCCCGATATTCCCGGTCGGGCGCTGGCCCCATCCGGGACGCCGGAATTCCAGACGCTGTTTTTCCCGACATTCCCGGTCGGGCGCTGGGCCCGATCCGGGACGCCGCGGAATTCGACGCTTTTTTCCCGACATTCCCGGTCGGGCGCCGGGCCCCCGATCCGGGACGCCACGGAATTCCGGACGCGCTTTTTCCCGACATTCCGGTCGGCGCGCCCCGATCCGGGACGCCGCGAATTCAGAAGCCTTTTATCCCGACATTCCCGGTCGGCGCTGCCCCGATCCGGGACGCCGCGAAATTCCAGAGGCCTTTTTCCCCGACATTCCCGGTCGGGCGCCGGGCCCCGATCCGGGACGCCGCGAACTTCCAGACGCCTTTTTCTCTGACATTCCCAGGTCGGGCGCGGGGCCCGATCCGGGACGCCGCGAATTCGGACGCGCTTTTCCGAACTTCCCGGTCGGGCGCTGGGCCCCGATCCGGGGATGCCACAGAATTCCGACGCGCTTTTTCCGACATTCCCGGTCGGGCGCTGGGCCCCGATCCGGGACGCCGCGGAATTCCGGACGCGTTTTTTCCCCGACATTCCCGGTCGGGCGCTGGGCCCCGATCCGGGACGCCGCGAATTCCGGACGCGCTTTTTCCCGACATTCCCAGGTCGGGCGCTGGGGCCCCGATCCGGGACGCCGCGAATTCCGACGCGCTTTTCCCGACATTCCCGGTCGGCGCTGGGCCGCGATCCGGGACGCCGCTGGAATTCCACGCCTTTTTTCTCGACATTCCCGGTCGGGCGCTGGGCCCCGATCCGGGACGCCACGAAATTCGACGCCTTTTTCCTCGACATTCCCAGGTCGGGCGCTGGGGCCCGATCCGGGACGCCGCGAAATTCGACGCTTTTTTCCCGACATTCCCGGTCGGGCGCTGGGCCCCGATCCGGGACGCCATGAATTCCGACGCGTTTTTTCCCGACATTCCCGGGTCGGGCGCTGGGCCCCGATCCGGGACGCCGCGGAATTCGACGACGCTTTTTCCCGACATTCCGGTCGGGCGCCGGCCCGATCCGGGACGCCACGGAATTCGACGCTTTTCCCCGACATTCCCGGTCGGGCGCCGGGCCCCGATCCGGGGACGCCGCGGAATTCCGACGCTGCTTTTTCCCCGACATTCCCGGTCGGGCGCCGCCCCCGATCCGGGACGCCACGAATTCCGGACGCTGCTTTTCCCCGACGCTCCCGGGTCGGGCGCTGGGCCCCGATCCGGGACGCCACGGAATTCCGACGCGCTTTTTCCCCGACATTCCCGGTCGGGCGCTGGGCCCGATCCGGGACGCCGCGAACCTCGACGCGCTTTTTTCCGACATTCCAGGTCGGGCGCTGGGCCCCATCCGGGACGCCACGGAATTCCAGACGCTTTTTCCCGACCTTCCCGGTCGGGCGCCGCCCCGATCCGGGACGCCGCGGAATTCCGACGCTGAGTTTTTTCCCGACATTCCCGGTCGGCGCGCCGGGCCCCGATCCGGGACGCCGCGAATTCCAGAGGCCTTTTTTCCCGACATTCCCGGGTCGGGCGCCAGGGCCCCGATCCGGGACGCCGCGAATTCGGACGCTTTTTTCCCGACATTCCAGGGTCGGGCGCCGGGCCCCCGATCCGGGACGCCGCGAATTCGACACGCGCTTTTTTCCCGACCTTCCCGGTCGGGCGCCGCCCCGATCCGGGACGCCACGGAATTCCGGACGCTTTATCCCCGACGCTCCCGGTCGGGCGCCGCCCCGATCCGGGACGCCGCGAATTCGGACGCTTTTTTCCCGACATTTCCTGGTCGGGCGCTGGGCCCTGATCCGGGACGCCACGGAATTCCGACGCTGCTTTTTTCCGACATTCCCGGTCGGGCGCCGGGCCCCTGATCCGGGACGCCGCGGAATTCCGGACGCGCTTTTTCCCGACGCCCCGGTCGGGCGCAGGGCCTCATCCGGGACGCCGCGAATTCCGACGCTGCTTTTTTCCCGATATTCCCGGTCGGCGCCGGGCCCCGATCCGGGGACGCCGCGAATTCGACGCGCTTTTTCCCGACCTTCCAGGTCGGGCGCCGGGGCCCCGATCCGGGACGCCGCGAACTCCGGACGCTTTTTCCCGACTTTCCCGGGTCGGGCGCTGGGCCCCGATCCGGGACGCCGCGAACTCCGGATGCGCTTTTCCCGACCTTTCCCGGTCGGGCGCTGGGGCCCCGATCCGGGACGCCACGGAATTCCGGACGCTTTTTTTCCCGACTTTCCAGGGTCGGCGCTGGGCCCCGATCCGGGACGCCGAATTCCGGAACTTCCGACGCTGCTTTTTCCCGACCTTCCCGGTCGGGCGCCGGGCCCATCCGGGACGCCACGGAATTCCAGACGCCTTTTTTTCCCGACATTCCCGGTCGGGCGCCGGGCCCCGATCCGGGACGCCGCGGAATTCGACGACGCTTTTTCCCGACATTCCCGGGTCGGGCGCTGGGCCCCATCCGGGACGCCGGAATTCTGGACGCATTTTTTCCCGACATTCCCGGTCGGCGCCGGGCCGATCCGGGACGCCGCGGAATTCCAGACGCCTTTTCCCGACATTCCCGGTCGGCGCTGGGCCCCGATCCGGGACGCCGCGAATTCCATAGGCCTTTTTCCCGACATTCCCGGTCGGCGCCAGGCCCCGATCCGGGACGCCAGAATTCCGACGCTTTTTTTTCCTGATATTCCCAGGTCGGCGCCGGGCCCCGATCCGGGACGCCGCGGAATTCCGGACGCTGCTTTTTCCCGACATTCCCGGGTCGGGCGCCGCCCCGATCCGGGACGCCGCGAAATCCGACGCTGCTTTCCGGACTTCCCGGTCGGGCGCCGACCGGGACGCCATCCCGGTCGGGCGCTTCCCGGGGCCCCGATCCGGGACGCCGCGAACTCCGGATGCGTTTTTCCCGACATTCCCGGGTCGGGCGCCGGGCCCCGATCCGGGACGCCGCGGAATTCCAGACGCTGCTTTTCCCGACATTCCCGGTCGGGCGCTGGGCCCGATCCGGGACGCCGCGAATTCCGACGCTGCTTCCCGACCTTCCCGGTCGGGTCGCCCGCCCCGATCCGGGACGCCGCGAATTCCAGACGCGTTTTTTTCCGACATTCCCGGGGTCGGCGCCGCCCCGATCCGGGACGCCGCGGAATTCGGACGCTTTTTTCCTCGACCTTTCGGTCGGCGCTGCCGGGCGCCGGGACGCCCCGATCCGGGACGCCGCGAATTCCCGGTCGGCGCCGGATCCGGGACGCCGTTTTTCCCGACGCGCTTTTTCCCGACCCCAGGGTCGGGCGCCGCCCCGATCCGGGACGCCGCGGAATTCGGACGCGCTTTTTTCCCGACGCTCCCGGTCGGGCGCTGGGCCCCGATCCGGGACGCCGCGAATTCCGACGCCGCTTTTTTTCCGACATTCCCGGTCGGGCGCCGGGCCCCGATCCGGGACGCCGCGGAATTCCGACGCCTTTTTTCCCGACATTCCCGGTCGGGCGCCGGCCCCGATCCGGGACGCCGCGAATTCCGACGCGTTTTTTCCCGACCTTCCCGGTCGGGCGCCGGGCCCTCATCCGGGACGCCGCGAATTCGACGCGTTTTTTCCCGACATTCCCGGTCGGGCGCCGGGCCTCCCGATCCGGGACGCCACGGAATTCCAGACGCTGCTTTTTTCCCGACATTCCCGGGTCGGGTCGCCGGGCCCCGATCCGGGACGCCGCGAATTCCGACGCTTTTTCCCGACATTCCCGGTCGGGCGCTGGCCCCGATCCGGGACGCCACGGAATTCGACGCGATTTTCCCGACATTCCCAGGTCGGGCGCTGGGGACGCCCGATCCTTGACGCCGGTCGAACCGGGACGCCGACGACGCCTTTTTCCGACCTTCCAGGTCGGGCGCTGGCCCGATCCGGGACGCCACGGAATTCCGGACGCGCTTTTCCCGACGCCTCCCGGTCGGGCGCTGGGCCCCGATCCGGGACGCCGCGGAGTTCCGACGCGCTTTTTTCCCGACATTCCCGGTCGGGCGCCGGGCCCCGATCCGGGACGCCGGGAATTCTGGACATTTTTCACGACATTCCCGGTCGCGCGCCGGCCCCATCCGGGACGCCCGGAATTCCAGAAGCCTTTTCCCGACATTCCCGGTCGGCGCTCGGGCCCCGATCCGGGACGCCAATTCCATAGGCCTTTTTTTTTCCCGACATTCCCGGTCGGCGCTGGGCCCCCGATCCGGGACGCCGCGAAATTCGGACGCTTTTTTTTCCGATATTCCCAGGTCGGCGCTGGGCCCCGATCCGGGACGCCGCGAGAATTCCGACGCGCTTTTCCGACATTCCCGGTCGGCGCCGCCTTCCGATCCGGGACGCCGCGAAATTCGACGCTGTTTTTTCCCGACCATCCCGGGTCGGGCGCTGGGGCCCCGATCCGGGACGCCGCGAACTCCGACGCGTTTTTCCCGACATTCCCGGTCGGGCGCTGGGCCCCATCCGGGACGCCGCGAAATTCCAGATGCTTTTTTTCCCGACCTTCCCGGTCGGGCGCTGGGGCCCCGATCCATGGACGCCGCGAATTCGACGCGCCGAACTTCCCGACGCTTCCCGGTCGGGCGCTGACTCTGATCCGGGACGCCACGGAATTCCAGGCCTTTTTTCCCAACTTCCCGGTCGGGCGCTGGGCCCCGATCCGGGGACGCCGCGAAGTTCCGACGCTTTTTTTCCCCGACTTCCCGGTCGGGCGCTGGGGCCCCGATCCGGGAATGCCGCTGAGTTCGACGCTTTTTTTTCGACATTCCCGGTCGGCGCCGGGCCCCGATCCGGGACGCCGCGGAATTTCGACGCCTTTTTCTGACATTCCCAGGTCGGCGCCGGGCCCCATCCGGGACGCCGCAGAATTCGACGCGCTTTTTCCCGACCTTCCCGGTCGGCGCTGGGCCCCATCCGGGACGCCACGGAATTTCGACGCGCTTTTATCCTGACATTCCCGGTCGGGCGCCAGCCCCGATCCGGGACGCCGCGAAATTCCGACGCGCTTTTTTCCCGACATTCCCGGTCGGGCGCCGGGGCCCGATCCGGGACGCCGCGAACTCGGATGCGTTTTTTCCCGACCTTCCTGGGTCGGGCGCTGGGCCCCGATCCGGGACGCCGCGGAATTCCAGACACGCTTTTTTCCCGACTCTTCCCGGGTCGGGCGCTGGGGCCCCGATCCAGGGACGCCGCGGAATTCGGACGCGTTTTTTCCCGACGCTTCCCGGTCGGGCGCTGACTCTGATCCGGGACGCCACGGAATTCCAGATGCCTTTCCCGACATTCCCGGTCGGGCGCTGGGCCCCGATCCGGGATGCCGCTGGAGTTCCGACGCTTTTTTCCCGACATTCCCGGGTCGGGCGCCGGGCCCCCGATCCGCAACGCCGCGAATTCCGACGCTGCTTTTTCCCGACATTCCCGGTCGGGCGCCGCCCCAGATCCGGGACGCCGCGAATTTCGGACGCTGCTTTTTTCCTGACATTCCCAGGTCGGGCGCTGGGCCCCGATCCGGGACGCCGCGAATTCCGACGCGCTTTTTCCCGAACTTCCCGGTCGGCGCGCCGCCCCGATCCGGGACGCCGGAACTCCGGACGCTGCTTTTCCCGACCTTCCCGGTCGGGCGCCGGGCCCTGATTCGGGAAGCCGCGAACTCCGACGCGCTTTTTCCCGACATTCCCGGTCGGGCGCCAGGGCCCCGATCCGGGACGCCGCGAATTCGACGCTGCTTTTTTCCTGATATTCCCAGGTCGGGCGCCGGGCCCCGATCCGGGACGCCGCAGGAATTCGGACGCTGCTTTTTCCCGACTTCGGTCGGGCGCCGCCCCGATCCGGGACGCCGCGAACTCCGACGCGCTTTTTCGACCTTCCCGGTCGGGCGCCGGGCCCCGATCCGGGATGTCGCGAACTCCGATGCGCTTTTTCCCGACTTTCCTGGGTCGGGCGCTGGCCCCGATCCGGGACGCCGCGAATTCCAGATGATGCTTTCCCCGACATTCCCGGTCGGGCGCTGGGGCCCCGATCCTGGACGCCGCGAACTCCGACGCTTTTTCCCGACGCCTCGGTCGGGCGCTGACTCCGATCCGGGACGCCACGGAATTCCAGATGCTTTTTTTCCGAACTTCCGGTCGGGCGCTGGGCCCCGATCCGCAATGCCGCTGGAGTTCGACGCTTTTTTTCTCGACATTCCCGGTCGGGCGCTGGCCCCGATCCGGGACGCCGGGAATTCGGACGCTGTATTTTCCGACATTCCCGGTCGGGCGCTGGGCCCCGATCCGGGACGCCGCGAATTCCATAGGCCTTTTTCCCCGACATTCCCGGTCGATGCCAGGGCCCGATCCGGGACGCCGAAATTCGACGCTGCTTTTTTCACGATATTCCCGGGTCAGCACCGGGCCGCTGAATTCCAGAAGCCTTTTATCCCGACATTCCCGGTCGGGCGCCGGGCCTCGATCCGGGACGCCACGGAATTCGACACGCCACGACCATTCCCGGTCAGCACCGGGCCGATGAATTCCAGAAGCCTTTTATCCCGACATTCCCGGTCGGCGCTGGGCCCCGATCCGGGACGCCACGGAATTCGACGCGCTTTTTTTTCCCGAAATTCCGGTCGGGCCAGGTCCCCGATCCGGGACGCCGCGAAATTCGGACGCTGCTTTTTTCCCGACATTTCGCAGGTCGGCGCTGCCCTCGATCCTGGACGCCGCGAACTCCGACGATTTTTCCCGACGCTTCCGGTCGGGCGCTGGGCCCTGATCCGGGACGCCGCGAACTCCGGATGCATTTTTCCCGACGCTCCCGGTCGGGCGCCGGGCCCTGATCCGAGACACCGCGGAATTCGATGCTTTTTCCCCGACCTTCCTGGTCGGGCACCGGGCTCCGATCCGGGACGCCGCGGAATTCGACGATGCTTCCCGACTTCCGGTCGGGCGCTGGGCCCGATCCGCAATGCCGCTGAGTTCCTGACGCTGCTTTTTCCTCGACATTCCCGGATCGGGCGCTAGGCCTAGATCCGGGACGCCACGGAATTCTGACGAGTATTTTCCCGACATTCCCGGTCGGGCGAGGGCCCCCATCCGGGACGCCGCGGAATTCCATAGGCCTTTTTCCCGACATTCCCGGTCGACGCCAGGGCCCGATCCGGGACGCCGCGAATTCGGACGCTGCTTTTTCCCGACATTCCCAGGCCGCCGGGCCCCGATCTGTGGACGCCGAGAATTCCGACACGTTTTTCACGATATTCTCGGTCAGCGCCGGGGCCGCGGGAATTCCAGAAGCCTTTATCCCGACATTCCCGGTCGGGCGCCGGCCTAGATCCGGGACGCCGCGAATTCGACGACGCTTTTTCCCCGATTTCGCAGGTCGGCGCCGGGCCCGATCCGGGACGCCATGAACTCGACGCATTTTTCCCCGACGCTCCCCGGTCGGGCGCCGGGCCCTGATTCGGGAAGCCGCGAACTCCGACGCTGCTTTTTTCGGACATTCCCGGTCGACGCCAGGGCCCCGATCCGGGAAGCCGCGAATTCGGACGCTGCTTTCCTGATATTCCCAGGTCGGCGCTGGGGCCCCGATCCGTGGACGCCGCAGAATTCGGACGCTGCTTTTCCGGAATTCCCGGTCGGGCGCCGCGAACCCCGATCCGGGACGCCGCGAACTCCGACGCTGGAATTCTGATGCTTTTTTCGACATTCCCAGGTCGGGTGCCGCCCCGATCCGGGATGTCCACGGAACTCCGGATGCTTCGACCTTCCTGGGTCGGGCGCTGGGGTCCCGATCCGGGACGCCACGGAATTCCAGATGCTTTTTTCCCGACCTTCCCGGTCGGGCGCTGGGGCCCCGATCCGGCAACGCCGCGGAACTCCGACGCGCGCTTCCCGACAGCCTCGGTCGGCGCTGGGGCCCGATCCGGGACGCTGGGAATTCTGGACGAGTATTTTCCCGACGCCCGGTCGGGCGCGCTGCCCCATCCGGGACGCCGCATTCCATAGGCCTTTTTCCCCGACATT